>BMAC01000776.1:109622-137789 GCA_014905375.1 Phtheirospermum japonicum
TAATTCGGTTGGATTGTTACAGGTAACCGGCTGAATCCCATCTTTATAACACCTTCTGACTGGATGTGTGCAGGGAACCTGTCGGATTCCATGTTAGTATTATCATCCGACTGCATTGGAATAGGTGTCCGATCGGACAAAACAAACTGTGGTATCATCCGACCGAATTTTGGTGCAACCTGCTGGTCATATTTTATACATTCTTAGTTCGAGTTGTTTCGGTCAAATAGTTATGTTTGAGTCTTTTTTATGTCGACATATATTAAAATCATTCCCATGCTTATTTGTGTTTGTACTAGCTTGCATGTCGAAATCATGTATTGTGTGATCTATCGTTGGAGTCTTTTGAGCTTGTTTAGTGCACACTTTTTCAAAAACCTACCTATATATTTATTTAAAACAACACTTGGTCGTTAGTAATTTTGCAAAACTTTTAAAAAAATCGATCACCTTGCTTTCAAAAGTTTGATAAAACCCTAGAAAGGAGCCTTGTGTGTTTATCAACATTTTATGCTTTGATTCGATAAGTGTTTTTGAGAAGTCTCTAAAAGTCACATGTTTACATTTGGTTTTGAAAATGACGATAGGCACATATAAAACCCATTTCCGATTTGATTGACCTATGAAATCACAACTGGTCGGATGGATCTGACATCCGGCCGGATCAAAACCACTGGACTAACAACCGGTTGGATGGATCTGACATCTTACTGGATTGGCTGACGAAGACCCCCATTCGTTCGGATTCATCAGGCCACCCGTCCAGATACAAGCTGTCTCTTATACACATCTAGATGTGTATAAGAGACAGATCTTATGCCGCGCAAGATCCGGGTGACCATCCTTTTGCCACTTCCGATGGAGGCCCAACGAACAGCATCAAGAAAGTGTCGAGACCGTACATGGGCGACTTTTCCTCATGTATTCGACTAAGCGCCGAGGCCCTCGAGTACGACTTGTGAATGATTGATATAAACCGACTCCCGTATTTTCATGGATTAATGCAAGAGGATGCTCTCCAACTCCTTCGTATCTTCTCCTACACCGTGTTGAGTTTTCCGTGCCAAGGGATCCATATCGATCAAATTAAGATGCGGTGCTTCCCGTATACGATGAAGAATAAGGCTGTCGATTGGCTCATGACATTACTGGCCGATTCCCTCACCAATTGGGACATGGTGACCGAGAGGTTCATGGAGGAGTATTACTCCTAATACAAGACGGCCGACTTCTGAGCAAATATCGCTTCATTCCGTCAAGCAAGCGATGAGACCTTCTACGAGGTATGGGAGCATTTCAAGGTCTATCTTACGAAGTGCCCTCATCATTTGTTCACCGGCGACTTCTGAAATCAATTTTTCCATAATGGCTTGACATTCGCATCTAAAAGAATGGTGAACAATGCTGCCGGAGGAAACCTCGTCGGACGCTCGACAAGGGAGTTATATGATATTTTTGTGAATATGGCCGCAGAGGATCATCAAATGAGTAAGTTGGAGCGAAAGGAGCAAGTGAAAGAAGTATCGACGAAGGATGAGCCCGAGTGGGCCCGTAAGATTGCCAACCTCAAGAGTCAAGTGGCTTCTCTCACCAAGCCTTACTTGGGATCGATGGAGACGTACTCCACATGCGGCATCTCGGGTCATGGAGCTAATGCGTGCCCGATGGCTTATAGACAATCTAGTGAGTTCGACGAGCAAGCGTTCGTAGTCCAAGGTTACCAAGCCCAATGAAGTGGGACCCAACGGCAAAACAACCCATATTCTCAAGCTTACAACCCCGGGTGGAGGAACCACCCTAACTTTGGGTGGAGGGACACAAACAATGCTCAAAACCCACTCGGGCCTCCGATGCAACAACCACGACCTCAAGCCCCATTCAATGCATGACCAACACCATTTCTGCTTTCTCAAGCGTCATTTCCGGCCCCATAAGACAATTCGACATCAAGCTAAACCGAGCATGGAGTCCATCTTGGCCGAACTTTTGGGCTCCATCCAACAATTGAACAAACGGCTCACGAGTCTGGAGACACAAGTGGGGAAACTGACGACGGATGTTAACGAGATAAAACAAGCCCACTACAAGGGAAAGCTACCGAGTCAACCGGTTCAAGCTCAAGCCGTGACCGTTCTTCGAAGCAGCAAGATGGTAAATAACAAGGATGCTTTTCCCAATAATGATCCCTTACCTTCACGCAAAGTTGTTGACGATTTGACCGTGCAAGACCCGAACAAGCCCGTGGTCACTCCTAGCCCACCCACATCCTCCTCTTCAAGTGGGAAGGCGAAGGACACCGAGTCCATCGGTGGACTCCACATATCTTCAATGCCGTACCGACCTCCGATCCCGTTCCCGAGCCATGTCCGACTGACGAAGCGAGACACCTAATTTCTTTAATTATACAAGATGTTGTCCAAGGTCAACGTTAACCATCCCTTGCTTGATATTATCCAAAATGTGCCCGCATACACCAAATTCTTCAAAGACTCAGGTACTCCAGAATTTAACAACATAGCATTAACCATATCCATCAAATTCCTATTTTCCCTTTCAGCTATACCAGTTGGTTGGGGAGAATAACAAAGTATAAACTCATGTATTATACCATTATCTTCACAAAATTTTATTAGTTCTCCCGAAGAATACCCATACCCTCTACATGACCTAATTATTTTAATCTTTTTCTCTATTTGGTTCTCTACTTCATTTTTATAAAACTTAAATTTTCCAAAAGCTTCATCTTTAAGTTTAATGAGATAAATGTAATAATATTTAGAAAAATCATCAATGAATGTTGCAAAACATTTATTCCCTCCTTTAGTTTGAGTTATATTTGAATCATAAACATCACTATGAATTAATTCCAAAATAACTGAATTTCTATGAATTGATTTATAAGGCTTTTTAGTTGTTTGCATTGAGCACAAATGTCACACTTTTGATCAACTTTTATTTCAGATTTTTGGATCAAATTTAGGCCCATAAGCTTTTATATCTTTCTATTACTAATGTGTCCCAGTCTTTCATGCCATGAAACATTAGATTGGATATTAAAAATAAAACTAGAATTGGTGCCGGAAACTGCCGAGCAGTGGTGAGCTGGACGCAACAAGTCGGGCCGACCCGGTGCCGAGCAGGCGCGTGCCATGCCAAATTGGTACGCACCACGCCAAGCAGGTGCGTGCGCTTCCGAGAAGCGTCAATCCCCGCGCCCCATCCCGGCCGACCTGGTGCCGGAAACTACCGAGCAGGGATGAGCTGGACTCAACAAGTCGGGTCGACCCGGCACTGAACAGGCGCACGACATGCTGAGAAGGTACGCACCACGCCGAATAGGTGGGCGCGCTTACAAGCAGCGTTAAACCCCGCGCCCCATCCCGGACGACCTGGTGTCGGATACTGCCGAGCAGTGTTGAGTTGACACGACAAGTCAGGTCGACCTGGTGCCGAAGATTGCCTAGCAGGGTCGAGCTGGACATGACGAGCCGGGTCGACTTGGTGCCAAAAATTGTCGAGCAGCCGACTTGAAGGTCTACCAGTTCGATGGGGTGTGTCACACGTGGATCATCCAGGTTGACTTGATGATCGTCATGAAGGTTGGACCTATTCATTCCTTTTTTCCAGCTGAGCGTATGCTCGGAGGATAACGACAATTCGACCAAAACTAATCGACCATGAGGAAAGGTCAGGTCGACATCAAGACGGTTCAAGGTCGGATTCGAGGCGGCGGAAGAGATATGATCAAGGCTTGATACTCTGACTCAGAAAGGGATGCACAACCATTAAAGAAGTGCCAGGTGTCCAATCGGGGTTAGGATTTTTTGACTGTCTTATTGTCCAAGTAAGTCGGTGCCCACTGAGGTGGTGCCACGTGTCCAATTAGAGTTTTGAAGGAAAACTATAAATATCCTCTCCAAGAGAGAGAGAAGGGATCCTCAATCGGCTGGAGAGAGAAATATATAGAGAGTTTAGAGAGAGAAAGGCTTGTAACAAGAGTTCTACACTGTAAAAGGATCCGGCCAAGGCCGGTCCGACCTGAAATTAAGGAATAAAAGTCAAGCACTTTTTCCTATTCTTCGTTTTGGTTTGTTTCATTGCTGAACTGCTTGTTTTCTTGGTATGTTATTGCTTAGACTACTCTTAGTCTAAACACTTATTATTATTCTTTTTATCTTCAATAAAGTTAACTTTTACTTTCATATCTTCTCTTTTAAGATTTATTCTATGTTGTTCTTCTATCCTCAAAAAATTAATACTTGAGTCAAAGTCACAGCCCCTTAGAAAAATTAGAGGTAATTTATCAATAAGACATGAAACTTTATATTTTTCACTAAACTTTTATCCACGATTTTCACGAGGTTTTAACAAATTTTGAAATTCATGAATTTGTTCATTAATAGATTTCCCATCAAACATCACATAATTTGTAAAATTTGAAGCATGAAATCTCTCTATTCCCTCATCATCAATTCAAAATTTAGTCTCTAAAGTATCCCAAATTCCTTTAGCACTAGTGATAGTATGATACACGTCATAAAATCTATCTGATAAAGCACTAAGAATACGATTATGACAATGGTAATTCATTTGTTAAGGGGTATGCCAAGAAATTGATTCTATATTTTCATCTATGATAGAAATAAATCCTAGAACGGTTAACCAATATTTCATTTGATTTTTCCATCTCCAAAAATTTAATATTATTAACTTCTTCATGTGATGCCATTACACAAGATTTCAATTATTTTATTTAGAGATTTTATTTTAGGCAAACAAAAGTACAAGAAACAAAATTTGTATGAGTCACAAATTCGCAGTTTCAAATAAAGCGATAGCATATATTTAAACAAACCAATTTCAATTTTCTTTTTAAATTGAAGTTTAACGACTATGAAATTGTATCAAATAACTAAATAATTAAATGAAAATGTAACTTAAAGAGTGATTTTCAAATCAACCGCCATGTGTGTACACATAATAAAATTCAACATTAAAATGAAATACTACTAATAATTTAATAAATAAATGTCATGTACAAATTCAACAATCAGAATAACTTTTTTATTATAATTCTATCTAATCTATATATATAGGATTAGAATCATGTGAGAACCAATTTCCTAGGTGGTAACCTAGGAACCGCTATATTACATTATATCTTATGCTAATTGAAATAATGTAAAATGTTATTTATATTTTCACATTACTATTTTTACATTCCCTTGATTTTTACTATTATCTTAATTAGTGATTCAAGCCTTTGTGTTGCCTACTTATAAATTTTTGTCAGTAATTCAATAGCTTGCCCACAAGAGAACGGGGTCGCGTGTAGGTTGGCAAAGTTGACTCGAGTCGTCTCTCGAGGAACATACGATCGGAATCTCAAATAATTTGTTCAATTGCAAGTAACTTATACAAATTGGGGGGGGGGGGGGGTTGATTGTTTTGATTACTTAAAGAATTAAAACGCATGAATATTAATTAAAACTATGTGGTCTAATTTAGCAACTAGAACATGTAGATTTGAGAAATAATCTAAGTACTCAAGCATGATCAACTAGCATAATTGAAAAGCAATCATCTAAAACACAAGATAAATGGAATGAATTATCTAGCATGATCAATAACCAAACATAAATTAAACTAAGATTACGAATCCGAATAACAGTAGTTTCTAGGGTTTGAAGAATAAAATAATTCAAGAACAATAATTAAAAAGCAACTACTTAATTGCATAAATTAAACTACAAAAGCAAATAAAGAGTTTAGAATACTTATTTAAACTAAGAATTGCAGTAAAATCTCCAGCTAATCCGGAGAGGTTGCGCGAATCTTGGCCGAGAATCGAATCATGAACTATTGGGTTGTACTCGGAATTTGTGACTCTTGATTCTTCGAACTTGATCCTCGACGTTGTTATGGAACGTAAGGTGCGTTGTTTAAGAGCTGTAGGAGCGTAAGTAGGGCTGTAGTGGTGTATCATGTATGTTTTGGATGGACTTGGAGAAGGGCTTTTATAGTTTTCCCTTGGCTTGGAGCATAAGAAATCCTAAAATCTATATCTGGGCCGTCATGTCGACGTCGCATCGACCGACGCGAGCTGGGGCTCGGCGTCGACGCGTCTGGTGCGCTCGCATCGACAGAACATGGGCGTCGACCGACGCGGTCATGAATCGACGATTCAGAGAGTTACGTCGACTTGTGTGTCGATGGACGCACCTTGGATCGACGCTTCAGAGAGTTACATCGTCTTGGTGTCGACCGACGTGGGCAGAGTTGCATCGATGGTGCGTCGACACCTGCGTCGATCGACACAGCTTGCTGCACGTCTTGTTCTCTCGATCTTTCTGCTACTCTTTCACCGGAAAGCTCGTTCTTGATTCTTGAACATTAGAATTCATGCGTTGAACTCTTCCGGCTTAGCTGTAAGGTGAAAAACAACGAATAAACACCTATTCTTACTTATCACGATCAAAATTTGGTAAAATAAGCTGGAAATATAAACATACGGAACTACGCTAAAACTATCCAACTTATACCAAAAACGAATAGAAAAACGAACTAAAAAGCTAATAAAAACAAGGACAAATATGTGATAATCAACTACCCCACGCTTATTGGTTTGTTCGCCCTCGAACGAACGATATATTCAAAGTATATCAAGAATGAAAATCAGTCTAAGCAATGAGTCGTGCGATGCTACATAGATAATTTTGAAAATATAGATAAATGTGACGCAACCTCAAACACTCCACCCTTATTACATTGTCGCTCCAAAATCAAATTCATGCATCCTCACAAGGATAATATATAGGGTGTATGCTCAAAGCACTCAAGTATTTTCTGCATGGGACGTGTATACGCTCAAATCATACCAATACATGCACAATAAACAAGCACCGAAAATCAAAAACTTCTCCATCGCATTTAAGTGTGTAACCAACAAAGAATCGGAAAAGGTCTTTTCGGGTTGTAATGTAAGGCTCTTTGGATGGGTATGGAATATAAGTCGTGTGGCTAACTCACAATCTAACATGATCAATAACTCACTCAACCTAATCTAATCATGAAGCAAATTTGCTTCACCTCGTTCAAAAATAAAAACCTCACCAACACTCATAGCGTAGCCTTTAAGCATAGGCTATTTCTCAACTCGCAACTCTAAACCGACTTTTAGCTCAAACCACTCAAACGCAATTGAAGCTTATTACATGCTTCCTTATTACAACTCAAGCCTTTGCCTTTTAAACATTAGGCTCAATAAGAACACCAGCCTTAATAAAACGCATAGGCAACATTATTCACCGAGATTCACCATCCTTCTTTTCTCTTTTTTTATATATATATATATTTATTTAAACCCCCCTTTTTTCTTTTCTTATGGGGTCATTCATATATATATTTTTTTAATTTTTATTTTTTGGATGGTGATCTTTTATTATAAAAATTCATAAATTTCTATAAAATTCCAAAACACTAATAACCAGTAAAAATTAACGAACTCCTACCCCATGCTTTTACTGGGTTGTAGGGGTCGATTCAAGAACACTTATGGCTATAGGCATGGATTATTTGTCTATGAGGGGCTCATTCGAAATTTATAGTGGCTAAAATTTATGGATATGGCCGAAATAGGGTGTTATTTGTGCCTTACCATCATTTTCAAAGTTAACTACACACAACGATTTCAAAGAGATCTCAAATCAAAACTCATTCAAGTACATGTAATGATGATAAACACTCAGGATACTTACAAGCTTCGTTGCATGAAAAAGTTTTGAATTGACGCTGCTTTTAAGATTTTGCGAAATCAATTGCGTCCAAGTACCATTTTATAATAAATAATAAATAATAAATCTTAAAAAATTTATGCACTTATACACGCTCAAAGACAAAAACCTCAAATCATACCTAACTAACTTTGACAGGCATGCCATACAAACACAATTAAGCGTAGAAATAGCAATCAATCACACTTAAATTTTCAATCATACTTCAATCATACTCCATCAATCATATTCCACCATCCCCCCCTCTAAAAACTTGGCAATCCCCTGATTTCCATAAATATATAAATAAAAAGAGGATAGGAGTAGGAAAAACATCCCTGAAATTTGATGGTCGAATTTCCACAATTGAAGTCGTGCAATTTCCAGTATCCAGCATCTTGTGATTGATTTGTCCTTGAAACAAAAAATCCGAAATACAACAAATAACAAATAAACGTAAAAAAAAATAAAAGTAAATAACGTTCATAAGCAATAATAAAACACAATAAATCGCTGCTACGGCCCCTCGACAAACGGCCGAGCAAGAGACTGTTGTTCCTTTAAACGAGTAAAACGGCCGCGATTAGTGTCGGAGCGCATCGGCCAACGCGCACCATCGACGCCGCTGATTACTGTCGACCACCGTGCGCGTCTTGCCTAGCATCGATGCCGAGAGAAGGTGGCATCGACCGACGCGCATGTCGGCGTCAAAATCTTCACCTTGTCTTCCAGCGGTTAACCTCTCCGCTAAATGATTTTTAACCATGGATAACTGCATATTCTCTTAAGAAAAATAAAAAACGTCCATGGTGCAAAGAAATACGTAAAAACAAGGGCGTGCAAAAAATAAAAATTTTATTAATGCTGATTCGAAACACTTAAACAATGGAATAAAATTGAAATTGCGATAAATAAACAGGATAGAGTAGGAGGACAATCCTATGACTCGATAATGGAAAAAATTAAATAAATAGCTAGTGGCAAGTCCTACGAATCTAAGGGGATCCCTTGCGCAAGTTCTCTAGTGCGGCAATCTTCTTGTTAACTTCATCCAAACACTGCTTCCAGTATTTAATGTTCCATTCGTTTGTCGCGTTCCCCTATTTTAGATCTTTGATTTGGGCCTCCAACTCCTCAATTCGGCGTAAGAGCACAAATTTCTCCTCTTGGATGCCGTGATGCTCTCGTATGAGGGTAAACCCATCCATCACCAAGTCATGTATTTCGGCTTCTTTCTCTTCGAGGCGCTTGTCCTTAAGTGCAATCTCACTTGCAAACTCAGTTTCGCCCCACAACATATCATTGTTTTGCTTGGATGGTTTCGCAATTGTCTCTCTAGCCAAGAGAAGTTCGTCGTGAAGATCGTCTATGGTCATGTCACGCTCCTTGGAATACTCCTTGCTTTCCTTGAGATCACGCTCAATTCCCCTCAATTCTCTGATGGTGCCCCTTAGTTGGAGATTCATGTCCCTCAACACTTCGTTTATTTCCTCCGCTCTCCTCAATTGATCCTTCAAAGCATCGATTTGGAGAGTGTAATGGACCTCGCCCATACGAAAATCACCAACCCTTGCCTTCATATTATCGACCTCAACTTGCAGCTGGTCCAATTCCTCCTTATGCTCCTTCCTCAACATCCACCTATTTTCATGGTTGTTGGTTTCTTGTGGAATTAGCCTCATGGTGTTGAAAGGTTTGGAGAATTAAATTATAATTGGTATTGAGAGGCTTAGAACACAAGAGAATAATGAAATAAGGAGTGTAGGGGGGTTGGTTTATATAGGAATCAAAAGCTCTTGAAAATAAGAGTTCTAAATTTACCCAAATTGTAAATAAGGGAAGAGATATTAAGTTTCCTAATCTATTAAGAACTCTCTTAAGGTAATAGATCTTGACCCCAAAACCAGCCAAATTTCGTGCAAAATATTTCCATAAAATCACTTACCTATTGGAGGTGGGTCCATTTTCTTCAACATCTCGCAATCCTGACTCGTTGCCTCTCCGTCACGATATAATTTAACTCGGTGCCAGTTAACTTGAAACGTTACGTCTCGTTTTTTGTAGTAAAGGGTGACCGCTCCGAACTTGTTGATTTCTTTAATCACAAATGGGCCACTTCATCTTGACTTTAATTTTCCTCGAAAAAGTTTCAATCTCGAGTTATAGACTAGAGCCAACTTACCGACCTCCAAATGCTTGTTAACGAGTTTCCGATCGTGGCGGGTTTTCGTCATCTTCTTTTGCCTCCATGCGTCATCATAGGACTCGTTTCTTATTTCTTCAAGCTCAGTCAACTCCAACTTCCTATACTCGCCCGCCTCATCATAGTTCATGTTTAACTTGCGAATGGCCCAACTAGCTCGGTGCTCCAGCTAAACGGGCAAATGACATGCCTTCCCATAGACGAGTCGAAAAGGACTCATACCAAGCACTATCTTATAGGCTGTTCGATAGGCCCACAATGCGTCGACAAGTTTAACTGCCCAATCCTTCCGACTTGGTCCAACTGTCTTCTTGAGAATAGCTTTTAGCTAACGATTGCTTGTTTCGACTTGTCCAGATGTTTGAGGGTGGTAGGGTGTAGCTACCTTGTGTCGGACCCCATATTTTGTCATCAGCCTCACAAATGCTCGGTTGCAAAAATGGCTTCCTCCATCACTTATAATTGATATCGGCACTCTGAATCTACTAAAAATATCTTCTTGGAGGAATTTAAGAACGACTTCTGCATTAGCTCTTCCAGCGGGGATCGCTTCCACCCATTTGGATATATAGTCGACACCGACCAAAATATACTCGAAATATCCACTTTTAGGAAAGGGTCCCATAAAATCTATTCCCCATAAATCGAGAATCTCTACCCCTTGGTTAGGTACTTGCGGAATTTCGTCTCGCTTTCCTATGTTGCCGGTTCGTTGGCAGTTGTCACATGTTTTGCAATACTTGAATGCATCGGCAAATAAACTTGGACAATAGAATCCAGCTTGTAACACCTTAAATGCCGTCTTTTGAGCTCCAAAATGCCCTCCATGGTCATGTCAAAATTGCAGAATGCTCCCCATTTCATCGTTTGGAACGCACCTTCTGTCTAGTCCACCTTCCAGCGTTTGAACACATAGGGGTCATCCCAAAAGTAATCCCTGCATTTACTCAAAAATCTCTTCCGTTCTTGGTAGTATAAAAGGTTAGGTAGAATTTTGCAAGCATGATAGTCCACAATATCAGCATACCAAGGAGTAATTAACTGCTCAAGATTAAAAACATTCTCATAAGGGAATAGATCGTTAATCATAAATTTCTCGCTCTCGTTCTCCTCAATTATCATTCTAGACAAATGATCAGCTACAACATTTTCACAACCTCGTCTATCTTTACTTTCCACATCAAATTCTTGTAGAAATAAAATCCACCTAATGAGACGTGGTTTACTTTGGGGTTTAGAAAATAAATGACGCAGTGCAGCATGATCCGTATGTACAATTACTTTGGCTCCAACTATATACGATCTTTATTTATCAAGCAAAAATGCAACTGCCAATAGTTCTTTTTCAGTCGTGGTGTAATTTCGTTGGGCATCGTTTAGCATATAACTAGCATAATAAATAACCCTAAGCAATTTATCCAAACGTTGTCCTAAAACGGGCCTCACCACCTCATTATAGGCATTGCACATTATTTCAAAGGGTAGGGTCCAATCAGGAGCAACAACTATAGGGGCAGAAGTAAGACTCTCTTTTACCTCATTAAACGCGTTCATACATTCTTCATTAAAAACGAAAGGAGTATCTAAAGTCAACAGTTTGCAAAGTGGACGATTTATTTTTGAATTTCTTTTTATAAAACGTCTATAAAACCCTGCATAACCTAGAAAAGTCCTAATTCTCTTAATATCTCGAGGGTGAGGGAGGGTTTCAATTACATTAATTTTTGCTTTATCAACCTCCAACCCCTTTTTAGAAACAACATGACTTAGAACAGTGCCACTTTTTTTACCATAAAATGGGATTTCTCCCAACTCAAAGTTAGATTCTTCTCAATGCAACGTTCTAAAAATCTAGACAAGTTGGATAAACAATTTTCAAAAGATGACCCAAATATTGAGAAATCATCCATGAATACTTCAATAAAATCATCAATAAAATCACAAAAAATTGAGAGCATGCACCTTTGAAAAGTCGTTGGTGCGTTGCACAAACCGAAGGGCATTCTTCGAAAGGCAAACGTGCCAAAAGGGCATGTGAACGTTGTCTTGCTTTGATCTTCCGGAGCGATGGCTACTTGGTAATAGCCCGAAAGGCCATCCAAGAAGCAATAGAACTCGTGTCCAACAAGCTTGTCGAGAAGTTGGTCTATGAACGGCAGAGGAAAGTGATCCTTGCGAGTGGATGCATTTAACTTCCTATAATCGATACACATACGCCATTCAGTCATCAATCGGGTTGGACTATCTCGCCCTTGTCATTTTCGGTGATAGTGATGCCTCCTTTATTTGGAACCACATGAATTGGGCTCACCCACTTGCTGTCAGGAATGGCGAAAATAATTCCTTCATCTTTAAGCTTAAAAATTTCCTTTTTGGCCACCTCATAAAGTGTTGGTGTCAGTCTTCGTTGACTGTCCCTAACAGGCCTGGCGTCGGGTTCTATCTCGATTCGGTGCATACAAGTAACAGGTCTTATCCCTTTGATGTCGCCGATGCTCCATCCTATTGCTTCTTTGTGGTTACTTAGCACCGCAATTAATTCTTTTTCTTCGTATTCCGTCAATGCTGAATATATGATGACGGGTTTTGTTTCACTGGGCTCGAGGAAAACATACTTCAAATGGCTTGGCAGTGGTTTCAACTCCACTTTCGGACCAAGTTCTGGTGCATTAGCTATTTCGCACAATTCTTCATCGAAATCTTCAACTTCTTCATAATCTTCGTTGATTTCGTTCAAGTCTATTTCCAGCATCTCTGCCACCCTGTTAAAAATTTCTGTGTCATCCTCGACACTTAACTCATCTAGCACAGTGATCCTGAGCTCGTGAATACAAGAAGCAATAGGATCAACAAACGAGATATCTTCATTCATGTGCGGAGAAGGAGTGTTGTGGATCTATTTAAGCAAAAATGTGACTGTCTCACACCAGAACGGATAGGGCCATCCTTCCCTTGTGCACGTCAATCAACGTATGAGAAGTGGACATGAACGGTTGGCCAAGCAAAATAGTATGCTCTGTGCCTTCTTTTGGAATTTCGCCGACATCACGTATGACAAAATCGACTGGGATCACAAGCTCGCCGACTTGAACTAAAACATCTTCAACTATGCCAAGTGGTTGTCTAATTGATCGATCCACCAATTGCAGTCGCATCGTCGTTGACCTCATTGTCCCTAAGTCGAATTCCTTGTAAAGTGAATACGACATCAAATTAATTTCTGCTCCAAGGTCGAGCATTCCACATGCCGTTTTGCCCATTTCCTAAAGTGATGGTTATGCAAAAACTCCCAGGGTCTCTCTCCTTTTTGGGTAGCGGACCCTTGCAGATGGCGCTCACTTCCTTGGTTAATTCTACTCGTTGAGTCGTCTCCAATCGCCGTTCCCTCACGACTAATTCCTTGAAAATTTTAACGTACGCGGGCATCGTCCTAATTACGTCCAAAAGAGGAAGATTAACATTGACGTTCTTCAATAGATTATAAAGTTCCATGAACTTTTTGTTTTCTTTGGCTGGGTGTAGATGACTCGGAAAGGGAGTTTTGTCTCGAATAGTAGGTGCTAGCTGCCTTGGTTGTTGATTTGGAGATTGGGTGGAGTCATCGACTGTGGTGGGTGGATTTAGAAGCTTCCCTTTTAAAGAACCCGGAATATAAGGACTTGGGGACTTATGCATTTGGTCTACCGGTTTAGGGTTGTCATCCTTTGGTGATTCCGCAGTTGGGATTTCCGTGCTCTCCTCTTCCTTTTCCTCGATTCCATTATCTACCTTCTTTCCGCTTCGTAAGATGTGGACAGCTGAAGTTGCCATTTGCCATTTGGTCTACCGGTTTAGGGTTGTCATCCTTTGGTGATTTCCGCTTCTTGTTTTCCGCCTTTGCCATAGAAGTTGCCATTTGGCCCATGATTTTCTCTAAATTCTTTACACTTTTGGAGAGGTCACTCAGAACTTCTCCCTGCTTATTAACTTGCGTAGTTAGATTGGCGAGTCCATCTCTATTTCTGATTGTTTCGGTGACTTGGTTCTGCTGCCAAATTAACAATTGATCGTTTGGCTGTATTGGAGTAGGTGTTGGCCCGGATGGTGGCAGTTTGTTTGGTGGTGGTGGTGGTGAACCAGTTTGTGCGGGGGCGAAATGTGGATTTCTTGGCCCCCATTTTAAGTAAGGAGAATTAAGTTGCGCGTTGAATTTCGTTGGAGGTTTGTGCTCATAGGTTGGAAGGTCTTGGTGGCACAATTGATCCTTGATGGCGTACGCTTTGGCCTCGCATTCGTCGTAATACACCATTTTGCATGTGTCCACCAAATGCCCTTGCTCCCCACAGCGATTGCATGTCTCAACAGTTTCGTTGCTCGGCACCTCAATTGCTTCGTTAACTCTTATCTTTCTTGGTCTAGAGCTCGTTTTCCTCGACTTCTCACTCATCTTTTCAAACAGTTGCTTCGCCTACGTTGCTAACAAATATCCAAAGTCTCCTCCAGCAGCTACTTCTACGTTGTTTTTGTAGGAGTCCAAGAGCCCTTCGTAGAACAGTTGATTTACCATTCCCGGAGAATTGTGATGATGTGGGCAAGCCTTCAACAATGATTTGAAACATTCCCATGCCTCGTGAAGCAACTCCCCATCTTGCTGGACAAAGTTGGCTATTTGTCTCCTAATGTGGCCCGTCGTCTGTGCTGAGTAATACTGATTTATGAATTTGTCGCTAACCATGGGCCAGTCGATTAGAGATCTCGGTTTTAATGAGAGTAGCCAAGATTTGGCTTTATCCTTCATGAAGCTTGGAAAGCACACCATTTGAAGGTCTTCGTGATGAAGTCCCAGAGATGGAATCCTACTAACTTCAGCATAAAACTCCTTGAGAAAAGTCAGTGGGTCTTCGTTGGCGAGGCCATGAAATGTCGGGAGGTTGTTGATTATATGAGGTTTCAGCTCAAAGTCTCTTTCAGTTTTACCCAACACAATGGCAGAACTATAGGGACCCACTTGAGGAGTCGTGAACTCTCTTTGTCTTGGCTCGCGCACCTCTCGTTGGTGTGTCTCTTGGTTATTGGGCCTCGCGTAGTTTCTATCGTACTCATTGTAGTGGTTATTAGCGAGCCAGTCGTCAACCTGCTCGTCTCCATGGTAAGATCTCTCAGAATAGTTATCTTGGTCGTGGTGGTTGCGATATCTATTTTCTCCTCCTCACTCTTCATTCTAGTCCATCATATTTCGTTGAATATTCTCCCAATACTCTCGAGGTTGTGCCGGTCCGTTAGGGTGAATTGGTTCACTCCCGTATTCATTTATTTGTCGTATAGGTGGATTCCTTGGTGGTTGATCATTTTCGTTTTGATTCAAGCCTTTATGTTGCCTACTTATAAATTTTTGTCAATAATTCAATAGCTTACCCGCAAGAGAACGAGGTTGTGTGTAGGTTGGCAAAGTTGACTCGAGTCATCTCTCAAGTAACATACAATCAGAATCTCAAATATTTTGTTCAATTGCAAGTAACTTATACAAATTTGGGGGGGGGGGGGGGGGTGGTTGTTTTGGTTGTTGTGGACAGGATTGTTTAGCCTCAACATCGTTTGAGGAACCAGATCACAAACGAAATCAGTGGTGGCAGACGATCCGCTTTTGGATATGTGAGGAGGTCTCGCTTGATTGGAACGATGAATATTGTCGATGAATGGTGAAAGTTCGGGTCTAAGTGATCTTCGACCTTGCATACACTCAATAACAAATTAAACGCATCGACTAGAGAAAATAATTATACAAATAGACGGCTAAAATTAAAATGAACAAACATATTATTGAAACCTTTGCTATGTTCCCCGGCAATGGCGCCAATTCTAGATTCAAGCCTTTGTGTTGCCTACTTATAAATTCTTGTCAGTAATTCAATAGCTTGCCCGCAAGAGAACGGGGGCGCGTGTAGGTTGGCAAAGTTGACTCGAGTCATCTCTCGAGGAACATACAATCGGAATCTCAAATAGCTTGTTCAATTGCAAGTAACTTATACAAATTGGGGGGTGGTGGTGGTGGTGGTGGTGGTTGATTGTTTTGATTACTTAAAGAATTAAAACGCATGAATATTAATTAAAACTATGTAGTCTGATTTAGCAACTGGAACATGTAGATTCGAGAATTAATCTAAGTAATCAAGCATGATCAACTAGCATAATTGAAAAGCAATCATCTAAAGCACAAGATAAGCGGAATGAATTATCTAGCATGAACAATAACCAAACATAAATTAAACTAAGATTACGAATCCTAATAACAGTAGTTTCTAGGGTTTGAAGCATAAAATAATTTAAGAACAATAATTGAAAAGCAACTACTTAATTGTATAAATTAAACTACGAAAGCAAATAAAGAGTTTAGAATACTTATTTAAACTAAGAATTGCAGTAAAATCTCCAGCTAATCCGGAGAGGTTGCGCGAATCTTGGCCGAGAATCGAGTCACGAACTAATGGGTTGTACTCGGAATTTGTGACTTTTGATTCTTCGAACTTGATCCTCGACGTTGTTATGGAACGTAAGGTGCGTTGTTTAAGAGCTGTAGGAGCGTAAGTAGGGTCGTAGTGGTGTATCATGTATGTTTTGGACGGACTTGGAGAAGGGCTTTTATAGTTTTCCCTTGGATTAGAGCAGAAGAATCCCTAAAATCCGTATCTAGGCCGTCACGTCGACGTCGCATCGACCGACGCGAGCTGGGGCTCGGCGTCGACGTGTCTGGTGCGCTCGCATCGACAGAACATGGGCGTCGACCGACGCGATCATGAATCGACGCTTCAGAGAGTTACGTCGACTTGTGCGTCGACGGACGCACCTTGGAAAGATGCTTCAGAAAGTTACATCGTCTAGGCATCAACCTAATGTCGACCGACATGAGCAGAGTCGCATCGACGCCTGCGTCGATCGGTGCAGCTTGCTGCACATCTTGTTCTCTCGATCTTTCTGCTACTCTTTCACTTGAAAGCTCGTTCTCGATTCTCGAACATCAGAATTCATGAGTTGAACTCTTCAGGCTTAGCTGTTATGTGAAAAACAACGAATAATCACCTATTCTTACTTATTACGATCAAAATATGGTAAAATAAGATGGAAATATAAAAATACGGAACTACGCTTAAACTATCCAACTTATACCAAAAATGAATAGAAAAACAAACTAAAAAACTAATAAAAACAAGGAAAAATATGTGCTAATCAATTAGCATGTACATGATTTATAAATAGCATCACATCCTATGTAATATAATAGGTTTTTAGGTTCCCACACAAGGATCGGTTCCCATGTGAACCACCCCTATATATATATATATATATGCGGGTGTGTGTGTGTGTGTGTGTGTGTGTGTGTGCGCTACGGTGAAGTAAATCATTCGTGATATTAGATTGTTAAGAGAGATTATTAATTATATCTTCAGATTGCTAGAAAATATATAATAAATAAAATAAAGTATAAATATCGCTGTAATAAAATTAAATAAATAAGAAAAATATATAAAGTAGAATGAAATGTTGGCGTGTAGGAGTTACGCCACTTGACGCTGTCCTAAGATCGTGATGGCCTCCCTACGTTCAGGTTTTTACGGCCCACCACCACCCCAAGATAAAACCCAAGAAGGTCATAGTCGATGTCTTCTATTATGAGCACGTTCACAAGAAAATTAAAGAACAAGACCTTATCACGTTGCCCAAAAATATTATAAAAGAATTCAAGAACTTGTTTGTATACTTGTGTGTGTCCTTAATTAGACGCCTAAGTACTCCTATTTATAGTAACACAATGTCATTTGAAAATCAAGAGTCAAATACAAAATAATAACATTATGAAAGTGTTACAATATTATATTGTAGGTTACAATTTAAAAGGAAAAATTATCGTTAGAAGTTCTAAAACTTCAAATTCATAACAAAAACGACCAAGTGAAAATATTTGAGAATTTAACAAAAATAAAAAAAGACTGAAGTCGATGAAAAGGGGTCATAAAAAGAGGATTCCATACTACTACTTTTAATTCATCCCTGAAAGATACAAACAAAAAGAACATAATATTTCCTTAACAACTCGATCTTCTCAAGAAAAACAAACAAGTATAATACCTAGAGATCAAATTTGACAACTCATATTCCATTTTTTTTCTTCATGTGTTCATTCGCTCCATTTTGAGTTTTGCCTCTTCCGTGTTGTAAAAGACTTGTATAATACCTCAGTGATGCGACCAAAAAGATTGGGTCACAAAGATTATGGGGTACTAACCTCAAATATAAGATCAGCAATCTGAATAACTCCAAATTACGTCGCAGCGACCTGATTGATCTCCAAGAGCCTCCTAGCGACCTGATCGAAACAACACCTCAGCCAAGGCAATGGACGGCCTCGGCGAAGGTCCTCCGATGCTTAAGTTAGATAGTGCGAGAGATATTTCGAGAGCTCAAACGTGATAAAAACTTAACATAAAAGCGAGGCCTGAACCCCTTTATATAGACAAGAGAAGTATTCCCCAAGCTAGGGTTACCTTTTCCCACGATAATTCCATAAATACCACAACCGACTTAGAATTAAGATTTCTCTTGTATGCTAAGTTCCCTTAAATAATGGATTTCTCGCTAAATTACCAAGATAGGCCTGGGCCTGTGATTCTTTTAATATAGTTCACCGGGACCCCACAATACCATCCATATTAGCCCGTTCGGGCCCTACAATCAAAAAACCCAACACCCAGCGCCGAGCTACCACTCAACGCCGAGCTGGTAAAACCATAAGAGGTCGCTACCCTATATGAGAGCTCGCCACTCCAATACTCCAGGTCGCTACTCTATAAAACATCTCACCCATCTCTTAGAAGAATGCTCCTTCCGAGAAATGAAGTCGCTTACCATAAATACCAGCATATAGCTTGTATGAATATTTAGTGTCGTATCAGCTAGTCCCCCTTATTCTGGATGATTGAGGCACAAAATTAGGTAGAATATGTAAAAAGTAAAAAGAACGCATCGACCACTTACTTAGATTGAAGACTTAACCATAAAACTTTACTCAATCACTTTGTTAGCTTACTAAGACATTATATCAACTCTCCTTAACCCAGCTCTAGATATCGAGTTATAACATTATTCATCCACCAAGAGCTCACTACATGAAATCGAGACTTCCCAAAAATCAGCTCACTCAGCCCCCAGAACCTTCCAGAAGAAGAGGTCGCTTATAAGTCCCCAAAATATATGCCTATCAACCTGAAATATTTGTCGACCCATAAAAACCACCCTTTTCCGACCTAGAGTCTTACACGTGCACAATAATTCAGCAAAATTTAATCATAACTTTTTTTAAAAAGTCAAAACACGCTACCTCTATCCATCACATCCTTTTAAAGATCATTAAATGCCCTCAGACACTGTGTTGGACACGTGCCATCTCCCCGTTTTCTAGTAATATATTTAATACATTGGGCCAAAAAATGAAAGGCCCAAAAAATTGCTTAATAACCCTACCAACTTCCCGCTTCTTTCAGTCGTTTCAGCTTTTAATGCCGCCCAACACATATTATACCTTTTCATTTTACTTCATCTTCACTTTATCAAAACACAAGTGAAAAACTCCATTGCTCCTCTGCAAAAAAAATGGATTTCTTTCTTACAAAATTCTGCAAAAAATTCACGGTGTACCGACGTTCATCTCCAAAGCAACAACAACAATAATGGTTAAGTCCCCCTAATCCTTCATAATAGCAATTAATTTCAATTTCTCTCTGCAATTGTTACATCTACTGAATATTCTCATATTTATTTTTTTCTCTTTTCTTTCTCCCCGATACTTGATTGATGATGAATCCAGCATCCTCCACTCCCGATTCTTAAAACCCACAACCTTCCTCTGACTCTGATTCCTTTGAAAACCCCTTTATCTTTAAAAGAAGATGAAAAACCCTCCTTCGCTGCAGCCCGGTCTTCATAACGAACTGGAAGGTGACGTTAGTTGGCCCGAGCTTGAGGCCCAGATTAGGGCTTACACTGAGGCCAGAGCCTTAATCGAAAACATACTCGAGGACCCCTCTCCAGCCTAACCTGAAACTGAAAACATTCCAGAGGGCGTTCCTCTAACCAAACCCAATTCATCCTCCGCATCTCAATCCAAACATTTTCTTGAGAATCCCGTAACAGTAGCACCTCCATTTATTGTTGCCGACCTGCTTCCCCTACCCCAAGACACTAGGGTAGTTAAAGATAACTATTGGCTGCTCCCAGATCGGGAAAAGTTTGAAGAGTTCAATATAGCTCTCAATATCCCTGATACTGCTACTATAGTCAAGCCAAATATCTTACAAACTGACCCAAACCATCCTCCACCCGACCACATCGTATTTTCTGATGAACTTCTAAAAGAAGGTTTTAGATTTCCTGCCCATAGGTTTTTTTTATCTCTACTGCAAATAAATTTAAAATTCCCCTTCTACAGCTAACTCCTAACTCAATAAGATTTATGGATAGATATGTGATTTTGTGTGAATACTATGTCCAACCTGATCCAAGTTTTTTCTATTTCTGTTTCTGAGTAAAATATCAAAAGAATTCCTTTTATTTTTTAGCCCCCCTCGGGAAACCTCGCTTCTTGGTGAACCCTTCATCAAAAGTGCCCGATTAGCGAAAAAACTTCTTTTTTATTCACAACACAGAACCCAGGCCCTTCAACACTGACCTACAATACCATACCCCAAAACAAGACAACCCCCCTGCCTCAAAAACACGACCCATGCTTTACCAGCAATACACTGATCAGCTTGCTGAATGGAGTAAATGCCCATTCGACGTGATACAACTCAATAGGTCAGAGAGACCATTTTCCTTCATAGGTCTTGACTCACGGCCTATTGATCCGGATCAAGCCTTGACCAGATCAGAATTCGGTAGGTCTCCTTAGTTACAAAATTCCGCATCCTAGATAATAATCACAACACAATTTAACCCAATATTTAATTTTTGCAGATGACTTCATCGGTACCTGTATCTCATCGAGCTCAGAGGGAGCCACTGTAGTCGCTGACCCGATCCTAGCAACCACATTAGCACCGCGACCTCCTATTTTTAATGTAGACGAAGAGGTGGAGGTCGCCCTTGCTGCGAGGGATGACCGTGAAGAGGTCGCTGATGCTGAGGAACGCCTACCACTTTCAACCATTTTGTCTAAAGGTAAGAGGACCATTCGAGTCGCACCTTTCCAAAACAAGCGCCCCAAGCTCCAAAACGTCGGCATCTTCGCAAGACTCCCGATGCTGCGACATAGAGCTCTCCAGGTCTGGAAAAAGAGCTGGCTCAGTGTGATGATGCGGAGAAGATTGCAGCTCTTCTCCAAGAGCGCGCCATGACCCAGGTAATCTTACTTAAATTCAACCTTCTTTTAATATAAATTAAGCACTCACTCATACCATCTTCAAATACAGCTGAAGCCTCTGTTCTCCAACCTGTCCACCCAACTGTTGGCTCGATCCACCGACTGCGAACTCCAGAAGACCTGTGACGAGTTGGCAGCACAATCGGAACAACAAAACTAGCAATTATCTCCGACTCAAGGAGAGCTGGACAAAGCTCGTCAACAACTGGCTGCTCGGGAAGAAGAAGTGAACGTTATGAAGAGCCAAATAGACAGCTTAAAGGATGAAGCAGCCCGTGTAACCAGCGAGTTCAAAGATCAGATCCAAAAGCTTGAAGAGCTTGTGCATACCAAGGATAAGCAGATACACGACGTCGGTCGCATAGCTCGTGAGCAGGGCATTGCTGAAGGTCGCCGCACCTTCCTGGGAGTGAGGTAGGCTAAGGTTCGTGGACACCTACCGAGCGGAGCTGCTGTCGGCCTTTAAGAACTCCTCCCTGTACTTCGATAAAATGGCGAGAGGAAGCAGATAATGGGTCCATCAAGCCGTGGAATAAATCAAGACCCATCTCGCAGCTATGAACGTCTCTTATAACCCTGACGTGAAAGCTATCGTGGACAACCTTACTCCTTTCTCCTTCTAGAAGGGCGTTATGAAGCAACCTACAAAAGCCAAGTTGTGGCTATCCTGCCAGGGCAGAGCTGTCTTACGAGCCAAGCTGGAGACACCTCTTGAAGATTTCGTATATGATGTATAAAATTGCATGACTGTTTAATCTCAAACTCATTTTCCCATGGATCTTTATGTATGAACAATCGTATTTTAATGTTTATTATATATCAACCTGCCATATCAAACCATCTCAAAGTACCAACAATCTTTGTTTTAACCATGTAAATAACCTCCAAAAATAATGAACATCAAAAAGCCAACATCATTATATTTTCCAATTAAAATAACCATAACCTGTGATCAGAACGTTCATATGTAAGACCACAACTTCAATATAGATCGCATATAACATGTAAATCAAACATGTTTATATCAAAAACCTCGCAAATCATATAAGACACAACATAATCAATCAAGGCACTGAGAATCAGGATCAAGTCCACGTAAAAGAACATATAAGTTAAATATGTTCTTCTATGTAGACTAATAAGACACACAAAATTAAAATAATTGGAAAAGATATGTAAGTCAAACATATCCATCCCAGAAGCGAACTCAAGTACGTAAATCAAACATCCTTAAAATCACAAAGAACATGTTCCTTACTCAACCAACCACAAAAACCATAAAAATCGTAAAGTGTTCCAAAAATTTCCATTATTTATCATAAATACGTATCCGCCCCGGAGGGTACAATAGTGAATATCCGCCCCTCAGGGTAATAATTAGGTGTCCGCCCCGAAGGTTAAATGAAACAGCTATCCGCCCCGAAGGGTAAATAAACAACTATCCACCCCTAAGGGTAATAAAATAACTATCCGCACCTAAGGGTACATAATTAAATAAATCTCCGCCCCTGAGGGTACATAAATTAGCAGCCGACCTGTGCAAGCATCAGTTCATAACAGAAATAAAAATATTATTACGAAACATACGCCCACCTTATAGACCCACCTTTTAGGCGTAATATTTCTTCAGATGACAAATATTCCAGCTTCTAGGTAGAGATTTCCCTTGAGCATTTTCGAGTACGTAAGTTCCTCCACGTAACACCTTGATTACTTTGAACGGCCCGATCCGATTTGGATCCAGCTTCCTGGTATTATGTATTGCATCAGCTCGCTTCCATACTAGGTCTCCGACCTGAAAATATTGACGTTTGACACATTTGTTAAAAGCTGCCTAGATTTTCTGTTTATAACGTTCTACCCGGGCTGCAGCCTTATCTCGTATTTCATCGATCGTCTCAATTGCTCCTCTTGCTAGCCTTTCATTCTCTTCCACATTAAATGTTGATAAACGTTGTGAGCCCCCCACTATTTCAGCTGGGATGACAACTTCCATTCCATAAACCAAGCTAAACGGTGATTCCCCTGTAGAGGTTCGGGGAGTTGTTCGGTAAGCCCATAAGACCCACGCGAGATCTTCTTCCCAAAGCCCTCCCACCTTTTCTAGCCACAGTTTTATTCCCTGCACAATAATATGATTAGTAACCTCGACCTGCCCGTTCGCCTGGGGATGCGCCACAGAAGCAAAACGCGGCTTCATTCCCATTTCCTTGCACCAATCTTGAATTTTCTGCCCATTGATTTAGGTTCTGTTATATGAAACTAGCACCCGTGGAACCCCAAACCTGCAAAAAATATTGTTAAAAATAAAATGCATCATGTCCTGCTCGCTTATGCCCATGACTACCTCTACTTCCACCCATTTCGTAAAATATTCAACTGCCATCACCAGATTTTGTTTATTGCCTGGTGTTTTTGGAAAAGGCCCCATGATATCGATTCCCCACTGCGCAAAGGGACAAGGCGAGCTCATCACCATCATGTCTTCAGCCGGTATGTGAATGACCGGTGCGTGCGTTTGACACTTTTTACAAGTTTTAACCATGTTGCTCGCCATACCTTTCATTCCTGGCCAAAAGAAGCCAGCCCGCAATGTTATCCCAACCAGCACCCTACTTTTTGCGTGATCACCACAGTACCCTTCATGTATCTCTCTCAACACCTCCAATCCTTCCTCATTGGCCAAGCATTTTAAAAAGGGTCCAAAACGCGACCTTTTGTATAATTCTTTGTTTATAACACAAAATCGAGCCGCTGTTCTAACTTCTTTTGTTGAAAACTGTACCTCGCCCTCTTTTGCCTTCACGAGGACCTCCCATAATGGCGTACGCCAATAATCTTTTGATTCTATCTCCATCAATTAGTTTCCTTTATCCACACTACTATGACTTAGCTCCATCAATGTGATTTTCCTGGTATCACAAGTTCCTAGCGCACCCGCAATCCGAGCGAGCTGATCAACTCGAGTATTATCAGCTCGCGGTAAATGCTCCAGCTTAATTTCTTCAAAACGCATAACCTCTTCTCGTAACTTTTTTAAATACACCGCCATATGTTCCTCTTTTGCCTCGAAAGACCTATCGAACTGACGGGCTACCAGTTAGGAGTCTGTATACACCCTCACTTTCCTTGCTCCTAGGTCTCTTGCCATATTTACACCCTGTAACACCGCCTCATATTCTGCCTCATTATTAGATGCCTTGTATCCCAGTTTGATTGGAAACTCCAAATTCTCTCCTTCCAGGCTAGTTAAAACAATCCCCAATCCAGCTCCTAATACCATGGTCAATCCATTAGTATACAATAGCCATGCCTTTATCTCACCGTCTGGTTCAGATGGATAAACCATCTCTTGCAAAAAATCTGATAATACTTGTGCTTTGATGGCCGTCCGAGTTTCGTATACCACGTCATATTTGCTCAATTCCACCGCCCACTTCACCAGTCTTCCGGACACACTCGGATTACTCAGAACCTGCTTGAGGGCCAGGTTAGTACGTACTTTCACCTCGTGGCTTTAAAAATATGATCGCGACTTCCTTGCTGTATAGATTAGTGCAAAACCTCCTTTCTACAACTCAAAATAGTTCAGCTCGGCACCCCTTAGCGTCCTGCTAATATAGTAAATAGGTTTTTGCGTACATGAGTCTTCTCTGATGAGCATCGATCTCACTGCGACCTCCCCGGCCGATATATACAAGATCAGGTCTTCCCCCGGCATTGGCTTAGTTAACAGTGGTATCTCCGCTAAGTATTCTTTTAGCTTATCAAATGCTTCCGCTACCTCCTTGGTCCATTCGAACTTGGATCCTTTCCTAAGTGACCTAAAAAAGGGGACACCTTTCTCTGCCGACCTGGAAATAAAATGATTAAGACCCACAATCTGACCTATAAGCACCTGCACTTCGCGCACCGTTCGAGGATGCGGCATATCCAAAATAGCCCGCACCTTTTCGGGTTCACCTCGATACCTCTTTTCATTACCATATATCCCAGAAATTTCCCAGATCGCACGCCGAATGCACACTTCTTTGGATTGAGCTTCATTCCGTACTGTCTAAGTATAACAAAAGTTTTTCTTAAGTCCTCCACATGAGATTCTGCTTTCCTGCTGTTTACCAACATATCATCGACATACACCACCATGGTGGACCCCAACAGGTCCTTGAACATTCAATCCACCAGTCTCTGATAGGTCGCCCCTACATTCTTCAACCCAAATGGCATAGACACAAAATAGTAAGTTCCCATCGAGGTAACAAAACTCACCTTAGGTTGATCCTCCTTTGCCAATGGTATTTGATGATATCCCTGTGAAGCATCCATCATACTTAATAGCTCGCACATGAGGTTGGATCAACCAGTTGATCAATTCGCGGAAGCGGATAATGATCCTTTGGGCATATTTTATTTAGGTCGCGAAAATCCATACACATCCTCCACTTCTGCCCTAATTTAGGTCCCATTACAACATTAGATAAGTATTCTGGGAACTGGATTTCCCGAATATGGCCCGCCTTTAACAGCTTCTGCACCTCTTTCTCAATTATTTTATCTAGTTCATCCCCAAAATGCCTCCTTTTCTATTTGACCGACCTCGCCTCAGGATCTGCGTTCAAGTGATGTTCCATGATTTCCAAGGATACCCCTATAAATTCTCCATCCCCAAAGTCAAAAACGTCTTGGAATTATTTCAGTAATGTTATCAGCTCTTCCCTTAATGCTTCTGTCATTAGATTTCCTATTTTCGTAGTATATTCTAGGTGACCTTCTTCCAAAGAAATCTCCACTAATTCTTCATGCGGCCAAACAAAATTCTCTTGTTCTTTCATCTTACTTGCACTAAGCACACCTTCCTGCACATCTTCCCTCCTTTCTTGTTTGTTGTTACTCAAGCCTTTTCTAACTGTCATCTGATAACATGACCTAGCGACCTGCTGCTCGGATACGACCTCTCCCACTTTATCTCCTACAGGACACTTTATACTCATATGATATGTAGATGTTATCGCCTGAAATGCATTAAGAGCAGGTCGCCCTAATATTGCATTATATGCCGAACTCCCTTGAACAATCAAAAACTTTAAATCCCTCTCCGCTTGCAGTTCACCCTTACCCAATATTACTGAGAGTGTCATCTCGCCTTCCGTAATTACTTACGCCCCATTGAATGTGTATATGGGTGTATTCACAGGTCGCATCCTCGCCTCCATCTTCATTTGTTCCAGGCAATCCATGTATATTATATTAACGGAACTCCCGTTGTCCACGAAAATTCTTCCAACCTCATATACCGCTATTCTAACTTCAATCACCAACGCATCATTATGATCCTCCTGCATCCAACGTCGTTCATTAGAACCAAAAGAGATGATGGGTCCTGTCTTTTGAGGTCGCCTTCTTATACTAGCGACCTCCCATGGTCCAGGTCGAGCTGATTCGGCGTGTCTCTTTCGTGCGTTATTAGTATCGCCATCTGACCTCTTATATTGATTACTTCTAGTCTCCTTGACTTCCATACCAAACCACAGGTGATGCTCTTCTTCAGCTTCCTCCACCTGTATATATTTATTACATTACTCCAGAATTTCATCATATGTCCGCACAGCTCTTTTAACCAGAGATCGTAAATCCTCCCTCCTTAATCCCTGATGTAACGCCCCTGCTTTCATTTCATCTGTAGCGGTGGGTACCTCTAGTGTGGCATTAGTGAACATGTTAATGTACTGCTTCAAGCTTTCATATAGCCATTGCACCATTGTAAAAAGAGACTGTGCAGTCTTTGTATGTTGCTTCACGCTGGAAAATTGTTTTAAAAAGGCCTCTCGAAATACCCAAAACCTAGTAATCCTTACTCGCGCCAATTGGTGAAACCATCTTTGTGTGATTCCTATCAAGGTTGAAACAAAAGCCCGACATGCCACAACATCTGTATATCCATGTAAAATCATCTCATTCTCAAAGAGCTGCATGTGCTGGATTGGATCTGCCGTCCCGTGATACTGGAATTCCAATGTATTATACCCCTTAGGTAGCACAGCCTGTAATATATCATCCGAAAAAGGATGCCCTTTTTCCTCGTCAGGTTTTTCTCCCTTCATTTGCCTCTACAGAGCTAGCAATGCTTCTTGCATATCCCTGAACGCCTTAGTATTTGTTCTGACCTCATTCTCTCCCTTCTCTTTTCGATACTGAACTCGACTTTTTCGAGATCTTTCCCTGGATTCACCATCTGTGCTCGAGTCTACGGATTCATCCTCACTAGTGTGCTTACTATGTCGCCGACCTCGATGTTTATAATATTTTCACCCCAACCTTAGCTTCTTTCTATATTTATACTTCTGAGTGCGGGATTCCGAGGATGAGGTGGAGTTGGAGGAATTCGCATATCTTCACTTGCTCGAGCTCCCCCTCCGCTCACGGGATGGTCTCCACGATGGAGATCCACTTCTTCTTTGTTTTTTGGTAATTGAGTTCTGCACGTGCCCATCATCTGATTTATCAGCTTTCTCTCCTGTTGTAACCAGCTCGCCTGCTAGATATTGTTAGAATAAGGTGACCAACAAGCCAACTTGTGGCTGTGGTCTGACCATTCTCTTGTAATACAATCGGTTTTTTATTCGTAATAATATCTTTTATACTTATTGGCATTCCATATCTTTTATCCCATACTAGTTGCATAGGTATGGTCCTGATGAAGTTACTTTATTACGGTAGATTGGTCTAGCAGAACCGTGAGATAATCCAGCACGTAATGTAACTCATCGAACTTGTTCCTAGTCAAAGGGTTACGCCATAAC
>BMAC01000776.1:138683-163079 GCA_014905375.1 Phtheirospermum japonicum
GCACCGAATCGTTCGGTGCTCGTTTTTCTCCGTCGTTCTCAAGCTCTCGTCGGATCTCAGTGGCTCTGTCGTAAGACGTCGGGACATACGGTGTGTGACACCAAATTTGTCGGGATCGCCCGACGTCACGTCGTCGGCCAGAGACGCAACCATCGCCGCTGTCGCATCGCAGCAGCGGCCCGACCGCCCGTTTCTCGGCCGTGAAGCCGTTGCCGGAGACAAGGCTCTACCTGCTGCTGTCGTCGGAAACAACACCCGCCTGCCGGCCTCTGTCGCGACCCCACGCACAGACGCTTCACCGAAACGCCGAGCCTGCTGCCCCGTCGCCGGAGGAGCCTGCCGTTTGCCTGCCAGCGAGCCCGCTATCTCCGCCGCATCGCCGCCTGTTCGCGCCGATACCGTTGCCTGTTTTCAGCCGCTTGACCGCACCGGAAGTCGCAGCCCCGGATCGCCGCCGTTCCGACGCTAGCGCGCCTACTGTGTCTTCACCGGACTACCGCCTGTTAGCAGTCCGTCGCTTTCGCAACGCAGCGCCATCGCTGCATGCACCCCGTCCGCCATGCAGCAGCCAAGTCGGAGCCGCCTCTTCGTCGCCGAGCTGCTGCCGTCTCCTCGCCGGGACTCCTTGCCGCAGCCGACCTCCTTCCGAACGCCGCCTTCGCCGTGCGTGAGGTATTTATGACTGTGTGTATGTTATATATATATATATATATATATATATATATATATATATATATATATATATTATATATAGTATATATATATATATATGAAGTATATATATGTGTGTGTAGTGTACAGTGAGTAATATATATATGATGTATGTGTGCTGTGTACTCAATATATATATGATATATGTGTGTATGCTGGATGATATATATATATATATATATATAAATAATATAAGATACATGCATGCATGATGTTAATATATATATACTGTAAATATGAGTTGCATGCTGTATATATATTACATATATGTATGTTTGTAATTGTAGTATATAACATATAATTATAAATATATGTTTAATATATTAATATATATATAATTGTTATATACATGTTTAATATATTAATATATATACATATATATTATTGTTAAATATACATGTTTTATAGAAACGTATCATGCTCGTTTGATTTTGTGAAAATCAAATTGTTTCATTTAATAAAGTAATTAAAAACGTTGTTTGAATTAATTGAAATTAAAATGGGCCGTCGTCAATTTGAATGCGATTCAAAATTCCTTTTATTTAAAAATTTTCGTTTTCCGCTGCGCGACGGTACCATCAAATCCCAACAGATACATGTTATCTTCTTATTTTTCCAGAGGTACAAATTCCATAAGCCCTTCTAAGAAACATTTATTGATTTGACAAGGCTTGTCTTTAGGTAACTCTTTCCATTCCTTCGTCCCTATATGAACAGTTTTTTGCGTGACTACTTCTGGGTTTTTTTCTGTTGCTCTCCTTCATGTTCTTTCTCTTTTTGTTTCTCTGGCGAGGGTGGTGGCGTGACAGCTAGGTTTTGAATCGTTGGTCCTCTAGGGGAGGTACCAGTACTATCCGTCTTTTGTCTGCTCTCCTTTATCGATTTCTTTGTTCTTTTTCTTTGATTTGATGGATCCAAGACCAAAACCCAAGACCCTGGGTGGCATGTTCCTGTCCTTCATATTGTGTTTGCAGATTTTCTCACGTCTTTCACCCAAGAACTCGTTGTCCCTCTTTCCCACAGACGACGTCACTTGATGTGACCAAGAAAATTGGGTCACCAAGATTATGGGGTACTAACCTCAAATACGAGATCAGCAACCTGAATAACTCCAAATTACGTTGCATCGACCTGATTGATCTCCAAGAGCCTCCTGGCGACCTGATCGATCCTGCAAAACAACACCTCAGCCAAGGCGGTGGACGGCCCCGACGAAGGTCCTCCGATGCTTAAGTTAGATAGTGCAAGAGATATCTCGAGAGCTCAAACAAGATAAAAAACTTAACATAAAAGTGAGGCTTGAATGCCTTTATATAGATAAGAGAAGTATTCCTCAAGTTAGGGTTACCTTCTCCCACTATAATTCCATAAATACCACAACCGACTTAGAATTAGAATTTCTCGTGTATGCTAAGTCCCCATAAATAATAGATCTCTTGGTACATTACCAGAATAGGTTTGGGCCTGTGATTCTTTTAATATAGTTCTCCAGGACCCCACAATACCATACATATTAGCACGTTTGGGCCCAACAATCAAAAACCCCAACACCCAGCGCCGAGCTGGTAAAACCATAAGAGGTCGCCACCCTATATGAGAGCTCGCCTTTCCCATACTCTAGGTCGCTACTCTATAAAACAGCTCACCCATCTCTTAGAAAGAATGCTCCTTTCGAGAAATGAGGTCGCTTACCATAAATACCAGCATATAGCTTGCATGAATATTTAGTGTCGTATCACTCAGGAACTTCAGTTGGTGCAACTTTAATTTTTTCCATTATCGCAATAGAAAGATGGAGGTTTATGCTCAATTCTTACAGCATCACAATTTATACAATTGGGTACTTTGCAATTCATATAAATCTCTTGTCAAATTAAAGACCCGTAATGTTAAAACATCGTAGACTCCATATCTTCGGATCGGTCCCAATCCCTAACTTTTTGCCAAACCACGGCACATCTCATGCAATTTTTGTACCTTGCCGTGATCCATGGCAACCTTTACGCTTGTTGCACTTGTGGGTTCAGCCAGACGTCGAGGATCTGCTAGTGGGGAAAATCCCTCTAATTATGAGAGATCGTCTTGCCTAGCAGCTCATCCTGAGGTTTGTAGCGAGTTATGATGCACAAACACTCCATTTTTTACCCCGTATGCGAGTCGGACACTCCGTGGACACAACACGCGCCCGACACGCCTCTGACACGTGTCCTATTTTTTTTCTTCTTTTTTTGAATTTCTAACAGGGGACACGGTTCGGACACGCCTTGGATACGGCTCGGACACGGCGGGACATGTGGGAACACTGCCCAGACACGCCCCCGACACGTTTTTTTAATTTTTTCAAAATTTTTATTTTTTTATCTTTTAAATTGTTATCAATTTTTATTTTACTTGAGGTTTCATCAATTATTGTGAATGAGTTTGTAATTATTTTAGATGATTAATTGAGAATAAAAAATTATTACAATTTTATATTTATAGAAAATAAATATATTAATAATTATTTATATTATAAACGTGTTCAAGCCGTGTCGTGTCCTATATTTTTTAAAATAAGGTCTCCGTGTGCGTGTCGTTTCGTATCCCGATTCTGTGTTCGTGTCAGCTCAGCTTAGGTAGTTAGCCCCCGAAATCTTGAGATGGAACCCAAGGAGAAATGGCCTTTTGCCAGAAATGATACAGTGATACTAGCTTTGTTTTCACTGTTCAAGCAATTGTGTTTGTTTGTTTTTTTATTTGTTTATCTTATGATTAATATAGTTTTGCTTTTCGTTTAGTTGTTGATCGAATCAAACTTGAATGTCTCTTAATCGAGGAGACCATAAATCAATTTGAATAACTTATTATTAATCAAACTTGAATGAGTTTGTTGGAGGACACCATAAATCAATTCGAATACCTTACTATTTTTACACATTTTTTACCTTTTCTTATCAAATTGTTATTTCAACAAAGTAATTCATACACCAACTACATTTTTGTAGTTCGTGCCAAAAATAATTCATATCGAGAAATAGCAGCTTTATATCAGAAGATTTGGATTCGAGGTTATTTCGAAATCCTCCAGAATGGCTCAAAAAAATAACTTCCAGATTCCAAGAACTTGAAATCCGTTGTTCATCCAAACAACCTCAAGAGACCATATTTCTAGGTAATACATTAAAAGTCTCGATCACATATATTTTTTTGTCTTTCCTCATGGAAGGCATAACCACTGAATTGCCAGGAATCCGGAATGTCTATATATCCAATCAAAGAACATTTGGTACACAATCACTCATCACAAACAAGTTTATCAAAATCTTAAACAAGGCTCAACTAAGTGTTCTTACACGCATAGCATGGCACAACAAGCGAAACACGACCCAGATACATTTTGGTTTTATATAGGTAGAAAGTAGATTAGCTTGATTGACCTTCTAAACACCACGTATCACATCTTTACTCCTGCTTTTCCAATTCCCCCATCCTCTCAATGATCGCCTGTAGACCAAAATGAAAACAGAAAATAAATGTTGCTTTCCAGATATGATATTAGGGAAACCTGAAAAAAAATAGTAACACTAATGCTATATGTTTTCGTATTGAGGATTTGTCTACTCTAACTCATAGAGATTAAAAANAAAAAAAAAAGATGTAATTAAGTGCAATATGAATATGTTCATACATAAAAATAATCTGGAACAGTTTTTAACAAATAAAGTAAAAGATCAAAGTTCCCATCCATCGATTTATGTACCAAAAGGTTGAGGTGAATAATTTACTTCTACCTACATCTGAAGTATCTAGATTTCACCAACAGTTGAAAGTAAAGAAAAGTTTACCTTCTTGCTTGTTTCTTGCAGTTCGCCGGCAAGTATGAATTCGTCTAATATGAGATATATACCTTTGAAAGACAACAAAAATCAATTGGAATTGCAATTACATGTTAAGTCCAAAAAGTTGAGTTACCAAATATATAGGATACTAACCTCAAAACAGAAATCAGCGACCTAAAGTAGATCTTGAATACATCACAGTTACCTGCCAAGCCTTCTCCGAATCTCCTAGCGACCTAACTGGTCCTGCAAAACAGCACCTTCAGACAGGTCGGTGATCAGACCCGTGAAGGTCCTCCGATACTTAAGTCAAAAGCAAGTTTAAAACACTTAATATTTCTTGAATAATATAAGGTGCGATTATGATACGATAATCAATAATGAGAGGTAGACACCTCCTTTTATAGAGATAAGAAGAATCCCCTCGCCTAGGGTTACCTTCTTCCATCACAATTTCATAAATATCATGACTCTGCCACGCCCCAATATTAGGGTTTCTCTCATATAGTAAGTTCTCATATATAACAAATCTCTTACCGTAATAGGCCTGGGCCCAAATCACTCATACTAAGCCCACGGGCTCAATATTCACAAAATCTATAATCGAGCTCAAATACTTCACAAAACACAAGAGATCGCGACCATATATGAGAACTCATTCTCATACTACAGGTCGCTACTCCACAAATCAACTCGCTCACTCTTCCACTGAAACCATTTAGCTCGCTCACCTTCCAGAGGAACACCCTCTCCAGGAAATGAGATCGTCTTTCACAAATACTCACACATATCAAGTAATATCACATGCGGACATTTTGGTCCGTATCAGCTAGTCCCCCATGTTCTATCTGATTGAGGTATGAAATCAGATAGGACATGTAAAACAAAATCAAAAAAACACAACCACTATCAATGAACAATAAAATATAAACACATAAATAAACCACCATACTTCAAAATCACACAGCCCCACAAACCAAGTTATAATAAATTACCAAGTATACCTGCGACCTGCAAAAGTTCAACTCACTGAGCTCGCTTCTTCTAAGATAAACTAATCGCTTTTTTAATAGATGACCTACGAATCCGCAGACCAAGTCCCCAGACTCAACCAGAAACCAAAGAGCGTTCATCTACGACCTGAAGTTATATTCAATTTCAATAATCTAAAAATCGTAATCATGAAAAACTCGAAAAGTCAAGACACGCCTCTCTTCACACATCCACTCTCATTTAAGTTTCATTAAATGTAGCCTGCCACTTGTCGTACACGCGTCACTTCCCCTTTTTCTCGTATTATAATAAATACAGTGGGCCCAAAAATAAAAGGCCCAAAAACATTCCCCAGAAATCCTACTGTCTTTCCCGCTCCTACATGTCTCATCCACTTTCTCGCCGTCCAACACAAAAAACCCCTTCACTTTCCCCACTCATCACTTTTTCAAAGGATACAACCAAAAAGTCGTCATTTTTACTCTGCAACAAAAGCTCGTCGACTTAGCAAATTCTCAAGATTTATCAACAGTGCAGCATTTTTACAGACCTCCAGCACTCCGAAAAATGTGTAAGTCCCCAAATCCTTCAACCTTCTTATTAATTTAATTTTTCTACAAACGTAATGCATCTGCTGAGTTGTTTGTAATTTTGTGCTATTTCCCTTCCCCTGTATGTTTTGATTATTGGTAAAACCAGCATCCTCTACACCTGACTCCAAAAGTTCAACCCTTTATCCCGATTCAAACCCCACTGAAACCCCTTTTATCCTAGAGAGAAGAGAAAAACAGCCCTTACTACCCTCCTCCGACCTTCGCGACGAGCCAGAGGGCGACGTCAATTGGTCGGAGCTTCAAGCCCAAACCAGAGCCCACACCGAGGCTCAAGCTTTGATAGATAATATTCCCGAGGATCCTCCTTCTGCTTCCCTAACCCTTGCACTCATTCCAGAAGGCATTCCCCTACAAAAATCCAGTAATCCACCCTCTTGCGAGCACTTTAGAGAAAACCCAATGACCCTAGCTCGCTCACTAACCGCCGACGACCTGCCCTCCTCTTCTCTTGCAACCAAAGAAGTAAAACACAACTACTGGATACTCCCCGACCCGAAAAAGCTATAGAAATTTCAACGAATCCTCAACCTCCCAGAAACTGCTAAGATGGTTTTGCTCGACAGCCTTCACTCAGACCCCCTGAAACCTCTCCCTAATCACATCACTCTCTTTGACACATTGCTGGTGGCAGGTTTTAGATTCCCAGCCCATCCATTTTATGTTGCTATTTCTCACTTGGATAAAATATCTCCCTTACAACTGACCCCTAACTCCATGAAATTCCTGGCGGGCTACCTCATACTGTGTAAATACTATAACACCCAGCCCGATCTAGGTTTTTTCCAATTTTGCTTCCAAATAAAGTATCAACAGCACACCTTCTACCTTTCATCTCGCTCGGGTTTACCTCGCTTTTTGATAAATCTCTCCAATAAAGTCCCCGAGTGGAAAAGGAACTTCTTCTTTATTCACAATACTGAAGATTGGCCCTTTATCACCGAGCTGCAAGACCATACCCCTAAACAACACAAACAACCCACCCCCAAACATTTTCCCAAACTGTACAAAAAATACCTCGACCAACTCGCAGAATGGAGTAAGCGCCCCTTTGACGTGGTGCTACTCACCAACCGGCCTAATGTGTTCCAGTATGTGGGCATCGATTCTCGCCCCGTCGAACCAGATCTTTCCCTTATCGAGTCTGAATTCGGTAGGTTCCTCAAGTCCTGTACCTATACAATATTCCCCACTATCAAGGCCGAATAATTGATCCAAACTTTTGTGCACCCCTTTTAAGATATTTAATTAAAAACACGTAAGTTTGTTCGCAAGAGTACGAGGAACTTGTAGGGTGGTGAGTTTGACTCAAGTCGAATCTCTCGAGGAAGCAACTGTTCGGTCTTTAGATGTTTTTCTCAATTTACGAACTAGAATAAAATACATGTACATTTGGGGTTTTAAAAAATTTTGAATTGATCATCGTAAACTAATTGAACTGATTATCGTAAACTAAATTATCAACTACGAGCAATAATTAAACTACCAATAAAACGCGATGAAAATTTAAATCTAATTAACGAATCTAAGAACATGAATATAAGAAACTACCATGAAGCAATATTGTACGAATCTAAAAACGAATAATTAAGTATACATCAACTCGCATAAATAAACTAAATAAATCCAATATCCAAGCATGAAATGATTAAACTAATTAAACTAATTCTAGAATTAACTAAGAATTTAACTACGAAATTAACTAGGGAATTAACTATGAAATTAACTAAGAGTGTAGAGTACTTATTGCAACTAGTGAAAGCAATGAAAATCTCCAGCTATTCCGAGGTTGAACGTTGATCTTAGGCGAAGATTGAATCCCGAATGTGAAATCGAAGCCTCGGACTCGTTGTTCTTCAATCCTCGATCTTGGTCTTCAAATCTTGTTATAAGATGTGGAATTACATTTATTCTAAGCCCAAAAACCCTAGGATGTCGTGTCTCTCTTTAAAAATCCAAAATATGAAGGGTATATATAGATATAGCATGTCTTGGCACACAAGAAACCCTAAAAATGCATTTCTGGCCGTCACGTCGACGCAGCGTCGATCGACGTGGACTGGCTCTCGGCGTCGACGCTTCCTGGTTGCTTGCGTCGACTCGGCGGTGGCGTCGACTGACGCGGACATGCATCGACGCTTCAGAGAGTTGCGTCGACTTGGCGTTGACTGAGCGTCGATCGTCGCGGGCAAGGACTCGTCGACGTAGTGTCAACGCTTACGTGGATCGACGCAACTGAGGCTCTGTCTCATCTTCTCGATTTCTCTGCTACTCGTTCACCGGAAAGCTCGTTCTCCACTTTTGAACATCGAACTTATCTATTTACGCGCTGAACTCTTCTGGTTACTTAGCTGTAAGGTGAAAAACAATGAATAATCACCTATTCTCATCAATTTTGATCAAAATACGGTAAAATAAGTTGGAAATATAAAAATACGGAACTAAGCTTAAATCATCCAACTTATAACCAAAATCAAACAAAAAAATGAACTAAAAAGCTAATAAAAATAAGGACAAATCTACGCTAATCAATAATGACACTTCTCTCTGTTATTTTAGTTGCATTCATCAATACTTGCGCCGCGTCGCGCGCTGAATCGACCAAGAAACAATCCTCTCCTCAGCCTGCAGCTGCCCAAGTGCCTCCTCCAATCAGTGTGGATGATGCATTAAATCAGGCTTTTGGCACAGAGGTCGACGATGACGCGGAGGAGGTCCAACTGATAAGGAGATCCGCCAAAGTCAAAGGAAAACGACCTCTCCAACCTATACCAGAGAATCCAACAACAAAGAGCCCGAGCCCGCCAGAACAAAAGCGTCGTCGCCTTCGTAAGGGCCTTGCGGCGACCTCTGCCGGTTCACCTGACCCGAGCAAGGGACTGGCAAAATGCGACAACGCCAAGGACATCCGGACCCTTCTCAACGAGCGTGCCGTCAAACAGGTAAATTCTAAAAGAACCTTCTCTTTCCATACGTCTAACACTTATTAATACTCACGAAACATTCTGATACAGCTGAGTCCTCTGTTCTCCAAACTCTCCAAAGAGTTAGCAGCTCGTACAGCGGAGAGCGAGCTCCAAAAGACATGCGACGAGCTGACTGCAGAAACTAAACAACAAACGCGACAGTTATCACTGACTCAAGGGGAACTGGATGGAACACTCAAGCTACTGAAAGCTCGCGAGGAAGAGATACAGATTTTGAAGGGCCAGGTTAATAGCCTGAAGGATGAGGCAGCTCGTACAGACAATGAGCTAAAAAATGCTCAAAAACAAGCTGATGAGCTCAAAAGCGCGCAGAAATAGGCTGAGGAGCTCAAACTGCAAAATCAGAAGCTCCAAGCACAAGTGAAAACAGCCCGCGATAAAGGCATGGCTGAAGGTCGGCGGACCTTCCTCACAAGTACGATTGGCAGGAAATTCGTTGAGGCCTACAGGAGAGAGCTCGTGGAGGCCTACGAGAAATCCTCCATCTACTTTGGGTTGATGGCTGCTGGTGCTCAGGAATGGCTCTTCGCGGCTGCTTATATGATCAAAGAAGAGGTCGCTACGCTGAATGTTTCCTATATCCCTGACGTCAAAGCCCTCATCGACCAATTAACCCCCTTCAGTAGCTTCAAAGGCGATTGGACACAGCCAATCTCCACTAAGTGGTGGTTATCATGCCAAACTGAGCTGTCATATCTACTGGGCCACTCTCCGAGCTAGAGGCACCCTTGGACGATCTACTCTCCGAGTCTGAGCCCAGCACCACAAATCCCCCAGTCGCCTGAAGAACTTGTACTCCTGTTCGCTATTTATAAACAATTTACCTGTCTCTAAAAACAATCTTTTATTCCTGCAAACATTTGTTTTCATTCATAACTTAACTCTCAAACACTTGGAAACCTGCATTTAAGATTCATACAAAACTGCCAACTTTACACATGACCAACTAATACAGATCGCGCGAGATCTCATCCAATCATGATTCAAGAAATCGTGAGATTAAATCATATCGCATAGCAATCAAATCATACAAAACACATTAACTCGCATAAAACAATTATTCAATCAAAAACATGTAAGTCAAACATCTCAACCACTTAACTATAGAGAACAAAATAGCTCCCGAAACTTTATTTATTAAATTTCTCAAAACACAAACTTCATGCGGGAGAAGCACACTCCGATCCAGAGATAGCTTCTCCTGCCACAACAACTCGCGTAAAACACTTTCACATCACAACCAACTCTTGTGCGAGAGAAGCGCACTCCAGTCCAGAGATAGCTTCTCCGCCACACACTCTCTGATCACAATCAACTCTTGTGCGGGAGAAGCAGACTCCGGTCCAGAGATAGCTTCTCCCGCCACACACTTTCTCATCACAATCAACTCTTACGCGGGAGAAGCACACTCTGTTCTAGAGATAGCTTCTCCCGCCACATCAAAACAAACAGCTCGCATAACACACTTTCTCATCACACTCAACTCTTGTGCGGGAGAAGCACACTCCGGTCCAGAGATAGCTTCTCCCGCCACAAACTTTCTCATCACAATCAACTCTTGTGCGGGAGAAGCACACTCCGGTCCAGAGATAGCTTCTCCCGCCAAAACAAATAGCTCGTGTAACACACTTTCTCATCACAATCCACTCTTGTGCGGGAGAAGCACACTCCGATCCAGAGATAGCTTCTCCCACCACAACAAAACAAACAACGATTCGCCCTCTACACATAATATTTCTTCAAGTGACTCACATTCCAGCTCCTATGCAAGACTTTTCCAGCTGCATCTTCCAGTATATAGGTTCCACCTCGCAACACTTTTATCACTTTGAATGGCCCAGTTCGGCTCCAACTTTCTAGTCATCTGCAGGGCATCAGCTCGCCTCCACACCAGGTCGCCCACCTGAAAACAGCGATGCTTAACTCGTCTATTGAAAGCATCTTGTATCCTTTGCTTATAACACTCAACCCGAGCAGTCGCTCCATCTCGTATTTCATCAATTATCTCAATCGCTCCCCGAGCTAATCTTTTATTTTCTTCCACATCGAACGTTGCCAACCGCTATGAGCCTCCTACTATCTCAGCTGGAATAACCGCGTCCATCCCATACACCAAACTGAACAGCGACTCCCTCGTGGAGGTTCGGGAAGTTGTCCGATAGGCCCACAAAATGGATGCGAGCTCCTCTTACCAAAGCCCACCTGTTTTTTCCAACCGAAGCTTAAGACCCTGCACAATTATACGGTTAGTGACTTCCACTTGCCCATTAGTTGGGGATGTGCCACAGAAGCAAACCGCTGCTTCATCCCCATCTCCTTGCACCACTTCCGTATCTTTCTTCCATTGAACTGGGTCCCATTATCTGACACCAGTATTCACGGTACTCCAAACCTGCAAAATATGTTATTAAAAATAAAATCCATCATATGCTGCTCGCTTATCCCTGTAACCGCTTCGGCCTCCACCCATTTTTTAAAATAATCAATTGCCGCTACTAGATTCTCCTTGCTGCCCGGGATTTTTGGAAAAGGACCGCAATATCAATTCCCCACTAAGCAAATGGGCACGGCGAGCTCATTGTCATCATCTCAGCCGGTATATGAATGACCGAAGCATGCATCTGACACTTCTTACACGTTCTCACAAGCTCGATAGCCATATTCTTCATTCCTGGCCAAAAGAAACCACATCTCAACGTTATGCCTACTAACGCCTTACCCTTCGCATGATCGCCACAATACCCCTCATGTATCTCCTTTAACACTTCCAATCCTCGCTCCTTAGCTAAGCACTTCAAGAAAGGTCCGAAATGCGACCTCTTATATAATTCCTCATGTATCACAGAAAAGCGAGCTGCTGTTCTAGTCTCCTTCGTCATTAATTTTTCTGCACCCTCATTTGCTTTGACAAGGACCAACCATATAGGTGTGCGCCAATCATCTTTTTCTTCGATCTTCATAACTTCTTTTCCTCTTTCCACGCTACTATGGCCCATATCCATTAATGTGATTTTCCGAGTATCACAAGTCCCCAGTGCTCCTGCTATCCGAGCGAGCTGGTCTGCCCTTACGCTCTCAGCTCGCGGTAAATGCTCCAGTTTAAATTCCTCAAAACGCGCTGCCTCTTCCCGTAACTTACTAAAATATACCGCCATCCGTTCCTCCTTAGCTTCAAAGGAACCACCAAACTGACAGGCTACAACTGAGAGTCCGTTTACGCCCAAAACTTCAGTGCTCCCAGGTCGTGCGCCATCTTGATACCCTGCAACACAGCTTCGTACTCGGCCTCATTATTGGATGCCTTATATCCCAACTTAATTGCGAACTCCAGATTTTCCCCTTTCGGGCTGGTTAACACAATACCCAATCCTGCTCCCGATACCATAGTCGAACCATCGGTATGTAGCGTCCACGCTTTCACTTCCTCGCTCGCATTTGCTGGTCGTGCCATCTCCTGAAAAAAGTCTGCTAACACCTGCGCCTTGATAGCTACTCTTGGTTCATACATCACATCGTACTCGCTCAACTCCACATCCCACTTCACCAACCTCCCTGATACATTTGGATTGCCAAAAACCTACTTAAGGGCTAAATTGGTGCGTACCTCCATGATTCGAACTTTTTGCACCTACTTTTATTTAAAGTTGTCAATTTTAAAAAGCTTGCCCGCAAGAGTACGGGATCACTTGTAGGTGGGTAAGTTGACTCGTGTCGATCTCAAAGGAAATCTAGATTCAGAAGTTCGTTTTGTGTTTGATTTTAACGAATAAGAAAATAAAAATAAAACTAATCTAAAGACGCGGACATGGGGGTTTTGTTTGAGAGTTTTAAAAACTAAAATTAAACTAAGAGCAATAGATTAAATCTAGAAATAATTTAAATTATGAACTAATTAATTAAATCTATAACAATTTAAACTAAGAACTAATTTATTAAAATTAGAGATTATTTTAACTAAAAGTTAATTATATAAGACTAAGATTAAATTATATAAGAGTAATTAAATCTAGAGTTCATTTAAATTAATTAAAATACTTATAAAACGATTTAAGAAAACTAGGGTTCTAGAGCTTTGGTTCGTCTCCACGACCTCTTGGGAAAACCCAATTAATGGTTCACAACGAATCTAGACTCTAAACCCATTAGATCTAGCTACCAATAATCATCAATCTCAACATCACAATCCCAACAAAATCATAATCACAACTCGTCATGGAAATAATAATTATTCTAAGGGATTTAATTAAACTAATTGAAAGCATGTGAACTAAATTAAAGAGCATTAGAGATAAGTACTTACTAATTAAACGAAGAAAATTGCAGCGTTCCACGACAAAATCTTGAATCTGAATTAATCTAAAGTCTAAGAATTTAAAACTAAAAATTATTAAGAGAAGCTAAGAAATCGAAGGGCACTCGTTGGGGTTGTCAGCCCCTAAGAGGCCTTAAAACCCTAGAAATATGATATTGTATGTAAAAATCCGAAATATGTAGGTTATTTATAGTTGTAATAAGTCTTGGGCAGTAAGAAACCCTTAAAAATGTGTTTTCTGGGCAGTCGCGTCGACCGGGCGTCGATCGACGCGGTTTGGATCGACGCAACAGAGAGTTTGGGGGCATTGGCATCGATCAGGGTTTCTATAACGGTTCTGGCATCGACTGACGTAAACTGGTCGACGCGGGCGGACTGGTCGAACGACGCAGGCAGCAGTCGGCAGTGCTCAGCAGGCTTGGTCGGCAGGGCTGGTCGGCAGGATACTATAACGGTTCCAGATGGAAAACCGTTATAGAAAGTCGGCAGCTTCAAATTCTTCAAATCGCGGCCCGTTTTTGCTGAAACTCTACTCGTTTGCTCATCCTTGACTAAGTCAAAACTCAAAATCTTATAAAAACCTAAAATAAATATAAAATTAATTAATTATAATTAAAATATAATAAAATAAGTTGGAGATAAGAAAATACGAAAATATGCTCAATATATCCAACTTTCACCGAAAACAATAATAAAAACAAACTAAAATACTAACTAAAATCAAGACAAATTCATGTTAATCACTTCACTCTATGGCTCAAAAAATACGGCCGCAATTTCCTTGCTGTACAAATCAGCGCAAAGCCTCCTTTCTCCAGCTCGGAATACTTCAACTCAACTCCTCGCAACATCCAGCTAATATAATAAATAGGTTTTTGCGTACCCACCTCTTCTCTGATCAATACCGAACTCACGACGACCTCTCCCACTGATATGTACAAGATCAAATCTTCTCCGGGCATTGGTTTAGTCAATAGCGGTATCTCAGCCAAGTACTTCTTTAGCTCCTCAAATGCACCCGCAGCTTCTTTTGTCCACTCAAAATTGGATCCCTTCCTTAATGCTCTGAAGAATGGGACGCCTCTCTCTGCTGACCTAGAAATAAAACGACTAAGGCTCGCTATCCGACCTGTAAGTACCTGAACATCATGTACCGTGCGAGGGTGTGGCATCTCTACAATAGCTCGCACTTTCTCTGGGTTGACCTCGATCCCTCTCTATGTCACCATATATCCCAGAAACTTCCCAGATCGCACACCGAACGCACACTTCTTGGGATTAAGTTTCATCCCAAACTGTCTTAAAATAACAAACGTCTTCCGCAAATCCTCCACATGGGATTCCGATTTCTTACTCTTGACTAGCATATCATCAACATAGACTTCCATGGTGGAACCCAACAAGTCTTTAAACATTCGATCCACCAATCTCTGATAGGTCGCTCCTGCATTCTTCAAGCCAAATGGCATGGACACAAAACAATAGGTTCCCGTAGAAGTGACAAAACTCACTTTGGGTCGATCTTCTTTTGCAAGGGGTATTTGGTGATACCCCTGTGAAGCATCCATCATGCTCAACAGCTCGCACTCCGAAGTAGAGTCTACCAATTGATCAATTCGCGACAAAGGGTAATGATCCTTCGGACATACTTTATTTAGATCGCGAAAATATATACACATCCTCCACTTTTGTGCCGGCTTTGGCACCATCACCACATTAGACAAATATTCAGGGAATTGAATATCCCTTATGTGGTCGGCCATCAATAATTAATGTACTTCTTCTTCAATTACCTTATCCAGCTCTGGCCCAAAATGTCTCCTCTTCTGCTTCACCGACCTTGCCTCCGGATCCGCATTTAAATGATGATGTGCGACCTCCGGGGATACCCCTGTTAACTCTCCATCCCCAAACGCAGATATATCCCTAAATTCTCTTAGTAACTTTACCAGCCCGCCCCTCAATACTTCAGGTATTAAAGTCCCCACCCTTGTAGTATACTCTGGGCGATCTTCTTCCAATGAAATCTCCATCAGTTCTTCATTTGGTTGGATAGATTTCTCCTGTTCCTTTATCTTCTTTGCACTGAGTACTCCCCCCGGCTTTTCGTCACCCCTCTCGCGTTTATTCTCCATCAACCCTCTCCTGACTGCCAGCTGATAACATGATCTCGTGACCTACTGTTCTGCGATGACTTCCCCTACTTTGTTACCTACCGGATACTTAATGCTCATGTGATAGGTCTATGTTACTGCTCGGAACGCATTGAGGGCGGGTTGCCCTAATATCGCATTATAGGCCGACCTCCCTCGGATGATTAGAAACTTCAAACTCTTCTCCACTCGCGACTCCTCTTTTCCCAATCCCAGAGTCACCGTTAGCTCGCCTTTGGTGTTCACCTATGCTCCATTGAACGCGTATATGGGCGTATTCACGGATCGAGCCTTTTTCTCTAATTCCATCTGCTCGAGACAATCTGTATATATGATATTTACTGAACTCCCGTTATCTACAAAGATTTTGTCGACTTCGTATCCTGCGATCTCCGCCTCGATTAATAATGCATCATTATGATCTTCCTGTAGCCCGCGTCGGTCATTAGGACCAAAAGAGATGATCGGCCCTATTATTTAAGATTGTTGGCTCACACTAGCGACCTCCCACGTTCCTAAGCGAGCTGACTTAATATGTTTTTTCCGCGCATCATTGGAATCACCATCTGTCGGTCCACCAGAGATCATGTTTATTCTCCCCTTGTTCCTTCGTGGACCATTACGTCCCTGATTCCCCTGTTGTAATTGCCTCACGACCTGGTCTTGGGGTGGATCTCTTGGTGGTGGTGGAGGCAACGGTCACTCCTGTTCTTTTAGTTCTCTATCTCTATAAATTACTTCCTTGAGATGTCCAGCTTTTATGAGTCTTTCTATCTCCTCCTTGAGGTGCCTGCAATTTTCAGTAAAATATTCATAGTTGTTATGGAACCGACAAAAGGAATTGCTTCAGGGGTGTGTAGGAATTGGCGTACGATCCTCTGGCCACCTTATGGCATTGGGTACCGAGCGCTCCATAATAGAAAGTACTTTAGCCCGCGGATAGGCCAATGGAGTTAAATCTTCATTCTTCCAGTTCTGCACATTCGTCTCTTGCTTCCTACTAACTTCTGCATTTGAGGCCAAGAACCCGCGCACTACCCTCCAAGGCTCTCTCCTTGATTCCCTTCTAAAATCACTTCTCTCTACACTTCCTCCCCGATCCGCGACCTCTCGACCAAAACACGTTCGATGCTCTTCCTCAGCTTCCTCTACCTGTATATACTTGTGACACCTTGCCAAGACCTCGTCATACGTCCGATCTTCTTTCTTAACCAAAGATTTACGTAAATCCTCCCTCCTTAATCCCTGGTGCAAGGCTCCAGCCTTCATTTCATCAGTGGCAACAGGTACCTCCAGAGTGGCACTGGTAAACCTGTTAATATATTACTTTAATGTCTCATTGGGTCGCTGCACCATAGTGAAAAGCAACTGTGCCGTTTTTGCGCTCTGCCGCACACTGGAAAACTGCTTGAGAAAAGCAGCTCGCAACACCTGATAACCAGTAATTTTTCCTCGCGGAAACTGATAGAACCAGCTTTGCGCAATTCCTATCAAAGTGGATACAAAGGCTCGACAAGCCACAACATCCGTGTAATTATGCAACATCATAGACATCTTAAAAAGCTGCAAATGCTCAATTGTATCCGTAGTTCCCCGATACTGTATTTCTAACGCTTTATACCCCTTGGGCACGTCGGCCTATAACATATCTTCCGAGAAGGGGTGTCCTTCATCTCTGTCAAGTTTCTCTCCTTCCACTCGTTTTTGTAATTTTAGCATGGCCTCCTGCAAATCTCTAAAAGCCTTACTCTCTGTTCCCAGCTCATTTCCACTATATCTACTGCGATTCTTATGAGGATTCTCCTTAGATTCGCCATCCGTCTCCGAGGTCTCGGTTTCTCTTTCGCTAGCATGTTTATCGTGTCGGCGACCTCATCGCTAGTAATGACTTCGTTTCACCTTCACCCCCTTCTGTAACATCCCAAATTTTTATTACGTATATATATTTAATTTTAAGCTCAATTAGTAAAATCCCATGCATTTATAAACCAAAGGTTTATATTTAAGTTATTTGGGCAATATATTTTTACATTGAAATTCTTGAGTCTATTATACAATTGGCCCAACAAAAAAAAAAATTACATTTGCATATTCTTAGACCTCAGAATTTCCATGTTTCTCCCAACGTCCCATCTGTTACATAATCAAAGGATTCTTGATTATTAGGACTCTTAAACTCCAAAACCTAAGTCATTAGCAATCCATAGATAAATTTCTCTCATTCTGCCGCAATTAAAAACCTAATTACCAACCTAATCGTCCATCTATTCTTCAATCGATAGCCAAAACCAAATCTTGAAATCTGAAACCCAATCGTAACCAAAGTCAAGGATTTATCTCCGAAACCCATGAACCAATGTCATCGAATCAGGAACAGGAACAAACGCCATCGAAACCGGTGAACCAAATCCATCGGACGCATACATCGCCACCGCAGAGACCACCAAAACAATCGCTACGAGGTCGACGCCGCTTTGTTTTGAACCGCAGAACTCCATCCTAAAATCAACTACCATCAAATTCAAAGCCACCGAATCAGAAGTCCTCCTGACTTCGCCACCGAGACGCCGTGAATCCTCAGCCCATTTTGGGGCCCACACTGAAATGGGTCCCAGGAACCCAACAATCAGGGCTCGATTTCCCAAACTCACAGTCCGAAAACCATCTCTGGGATTGCAGCCATCATGAGTCGAATCAGGCCAACGAACCAACGTCATCCAAATTCGTGAACCTCGAACTGAACTGAACCCGAAGTCAAGGCCCGAAAGCCATCGACGACTGCACCCGCCTACACACGGAAGTTGTTTCCAGCTGCCGACGATGACCACGCGAGAGAGGTGCTGCGCCAATTTTTGACTTTTAAGGGAAGGCGGAGAAGTTGGCCGTCGATTGAAGTCGTCACCGGTCCGCCGTTGAGTCGGGAAGGGGTCGAAGATTTATGAAATTGGGAGGAAAACAATCGGGCCTGGAGATGGATTGTCGCCTGCCAACCGCCGCTCGGAGCCGCTACGGGTTGCCATCGCCGCCAATCCACAAGTGCTGCGCCGATTTTTCTGTTTTGGAGAAGAAAGAAAGGACGAGAAAGGGGGAGAAAGGGGGTTTGCCGATTAAAGGGCTGGGTTTTCTGTATTATACCCAGCCATTCCCAAAATATCTCCAATTGACCCCAGAGCTTTTAATTCTACTCGATTGAGTTCCCGGTTTACCCAAACTCCAATTTCAGCCCCCAGACTTATCAAGAAACACCATTCCAGCCACATAGCTTTCAAGTTATCTTCTTTCCACCGTCCAGCTTCAAGAACTTTACAAAAAAAGCCTCTTTAACTTTATTTCAAGGTTTGACCGATAATTATTTCAATTATTCATATTTTAAGTTTTAAAATCCTTATTTCATAAACTAAGTTAAATTACGTTTTCATGTAGGAGCATTGATTTTGAGACTCATGATTTGCAAACACGATCATTCGCATATTTCAAAGATCACGAGCGTCAGTGTAAAGGTGGGGATATCTAACTCAAAATCTTTTTAAATTCAAGTTCATATTAATTGCTCGATATGTTATAGTTTATGGTGATTTCATGACAATTATACAATTATAAAATGACTATGTATACATAGGTCGCGCGACAGCACAAAACAATTTTTGGTCAGGGACCTTAATGGGTCCGGGGTCGACGGATCCTTAGGATGGCCCACCGTACTGCACAGAACAATTATTTCCATGTTTTACTATGATGCTATATGATGTTGAGAAATTAATTATGAACTGTATCTCCACTGAGTCGTTGTGTACTCATCCCTTTTCATCAAACAATATTTTTCAGGTTAAGTGAAGTCGAGCAGAAGCGTGGTGGTGGCGACGATAATAAAATATGATTTAAAGCTTATATGTTTCTATTTTCAAAACATGATCAAATGGTCGTATTTTATACTTGTTAGTTTTACTCGAGCGTTATTTACAAAATGTCTTATTATTATTATTATTATTATTATTATTATTATTATTATTATTATTATTATTATTATTATTATTATTATTATTATTATTATTATTATTATTATTATTATTATTATTTCCAATGGTATTATATGTATTTGTTTTCTTTAAAGTGATATGTGATATCATTTCACACAAACTATTTGACATAATTTGTTTATCTTAAAAATTAATCAAAGGTGTTTATTGAAAGTAACGTCCCCCATATTACTTTTATTAAAATATAACTGCTTCCGCTTGTGTTTCCGTTATGAAAAAATGGGGCGTTACACCTTCCCCTTGCGCTTGTGAGTTATGGACGCAGTAGAGCTGGATGTGTCCTCGTACTTACGTTTACTCTGAACCCTCTTTCCATGAGAAACCTTCTTGGACGGAGACCTCTCGTTCCGTTTCACCTTCTCGTTTACCGGCATCTTCTCCCACTCACTGTTAAGATCATCCTTCTTCTCTTTCCGAGTACCCAGCCCGCTGGCTAGATACCTATGCAACTCCTCCTATTTTTCCAAGGGGAAAAAATCCATAAGCCCCTCTAGGAATTCTTTGTTGATTTGACAAGGCTTTTCCTTGGGCAAGTCCTTCCATTCTTTCGTTCCTATATGGATTACTTTCTGCGCCACCACCTCCGGCGTCCTCAAGCTTTCCACTGGGTCCTTTCCATACCGACGCTTTGGGGAGGGTGGTGGTGCACCATCCAGACCCTGGAATGTAAGATCCACCTGTGGAGGTGTCCGCCCTCCTTTTATTACACCCTCTTCATCGACGCCCGCCGTCTTGTCTTTCTTTGCTTGTTTGTCCGATTCAGAACCATAGTGCAGGGTTCTGGGTATTATGTTATCCTTCATGTTTTCTTATGAGATTTCTCACGCCTTTTGCTCAAGGACTCGATGTCTCTCTTTCCCACAGACGGCGCCAATTTGATAAGTCCAAAAGGTTGGGTTACCAAATATATAGGGCACTAACCTTAAAACAGAGATCAGCGACCTGAAGTAGATCTTGAATACGTCACAGCGACCTGCCAAGCCTTCTCTGAATCTCCTAGCGACCTAGATGGTCCTGCAAAACAGCACCTTCAGACGGGTCGGTGATCAGACCCGTGAAGGTCCTCCGATGCTTAAGTTAAAAGCAAGTTTAAAACACTTAATATTTCTTGAATAATATAAGGTGCGATTATGATACGATAATCAATAATGAGAGGTAGACACATCCTTTTATAGAGATAAGAAGAATCCAATTGCTTAGGGTTACCTTCTTCCATCACAATTCCGTTAATATAATGACTCTACCACCGCCCCAATATTAGGATTTCTCCCATATAGTAAGTTCCCATACATAACAAATCTCTTACCGTAATAGGTCTGGGCCCAAATCACTCATACTAATCCCACATGCTCAATATTAACAAAGCCCATAACCGAGCTCACATACTTCACAAAACACAAGAGATCGCGACCCTATATGAGAACTCATCCTCATACTACAGGTCGCTACTACACAAACCAACTCGCTCACTCTTCCACTGAAACCATTTAGCTCGCTCACGCCCCAGAGGAACACCCTCTCCAGGAAATGAGGTTGCCTTTCACAAATACTCACACATATCAAGTAATATCACATGCGAACGTTTTGGTCTGTATCACATGTACATCAAAAAAATGATTTTCCTTGTGATGCTTTGAATAATACACTGAGCAGAATCACAAAACTCAAGATCCCATTTGCTGACAATGCTTTAATATAATGAAAAGCATGGGATTGTTATAACCCAATGAAATAAAAATATCCAGAACGAAGCAATTTATCAATCACACACACACACAAATGTAATAACATATAAAAAAGCAGCAACATGTTGATTTCAATCATTTAAACTGACACGGGGAAATTTCTTTAAAATATAAGGAAAATTATTCAGCAACCAATGTGGACTTTAAAAGAGGCTAACACCAATACTGTTAAGTTCCCCCCAAACAGATGAAAAACACTACAAACAAAACAACAGGGCGATTGATAGATTTTGAAAAATGCAGATTATATGATCACATTGCAGGTTATTACAAAAGTTCACAGTGTCACACGGAATGTATATTCAAGTGTCAATTCTCAAATGATCCACTTGGATTAGTGTATTTTCCAGCTCAGCAGCAACAGAAAATCCAAATAGAGGGCAACATACCTTGTGTAAATTAAACACTAAATCCAGCTCGCACACGTTGCTGAAAAAGTGATCGAGTATCTCCGCAAACAAGTGAATGGACTCCAAATAAGCTAACTCGTTGTCCATCATGTCAACAAACAGTGAGATAAATAAACCAGCGTGTTGCCTGTAGATGACCTTGTGGGTTCGGAACTTCAAGAATAAACTCGTCAACAATCCATCGTTGACTGTTGCAATGGCTAAGTAGAAAACAAAAATAAACACTGAAAATAGGAAGGCGTAGAACAAGCAAACGAGACATAATTGCATGACAACAAAGTATGAACAATTATGCTTCCTCTGGGGAAGCACTAAGATTGTCTATTGGTCTCAAAATGTGATTTAACCAACCAAAATTAAATCAACCAAACAAACACACACACATACACGTTCTCACATTTCCAAAGTTCATTATACCACACTTTCGGAATGATAATAAAATTTAGAAAAATAAATGATAATTGGATATATAAAATGATCAAATGACAATATAATTCAATTGAAAGCTAATAATCAATTTATATGCAGATAAAGATTACCTCCACAAAGTTGGTGAATTTGGGATCCCTATTCACAGCAATCAATGGACCTGCAATAATTAATTGATCAAAAATTCAAAAATCCACACAAACTTACAGGAGCTCGACAACAAGTATGAGGATGAGTTGTGAAACTAAATTACCTCGTACTCAACCTTATGCTTCTCAGATTCCTCAAGAGGAATGTATCATTTGTCCAGTCAAGTTTTTCCTTGTCTGTTCTGCAACAATATGAATCGGATCTACAAAACTCAACACATAAGATTAATCATAGAAGAAGAATTACTTAAATTTGAATTAGAAGAAAAGGGAACAAGCATCGGGTTTACCATTTTCGAAGATGATAGCTTGAGCACCACTTAAAAACTGCTGTCTTGAAAGCTTTTGGGGTTGTTTGGACTAGGGTTCGTTGGGATTCTCAATTCTGATATTCAGGATCTTGAGTATTCAGAATTTCATAAATAGTAAGAATCCTTGTTCGTTATAGGATGCATAATCCTTTACTTTTTACTATAGATGTCAAATCATGTCTGGAATGTGAATGATAATGTATTTTTATATTGTATTTGATGTCAAATCATGTCTGAAAAGTGGATGATAGTGTATTATTATATTTTGTTTGGTAATATTTAATTTTTTAAATATAATGATGATGTGATAAAAGAGATGGGTGTGGGGTTAGGTGTAAGAAATGGTTGGTTGTGGATTGCAAGTTAGAGTTGTAGAAAAAACGGGGATTGAGATTCGGAATCCCAATCCTGGTATTCGCAGTCTTAAACCAAACAAGGCCTTTGGAAAGTCTGAAATTGAAGGACAAGTCAAGAATACAAAATCTGACTTTAATATATATACGCACAAATCCACTCTATTTGTTAATGAGGTTCTAACCTATGTGTCAACTAGAGGTTGCTTTGAATGACATATGACACCTTCTAGCAGTTTCGGAATCTGATTTGTCAGCACGAGTGGTTTGGGTTGAAATACTTTCTTTATGGGAATTTTCGTCTTGGTATATAATAACACTTTTTTTTTTTCATTTCATTATCTTTCTTTGAAATTAGGGTTTCTCTGCCTCTCTTTCTTCATTTTTTAATCTTTATTTATTTTTGTACAGTTTGGATAAACTCCAATTAATCTTCATATGCTTTTCCCCAGTCTTTTACAGTTCATAAGATTTGTGTGTTTGTGCTTATTAATTTTTAGGTGATTTGGTTTTAGATATGTGATTTTTAGAATTATATTTCTTATTTGTTTATTTCAAGCCTGAATTATATTTCTTATTTCTTATTCTATCCAGTTTTGAACAATTTCTTCAATGATTTTTTTTTTATCTAATTGTAATTATTTGGATTCTATAGTATTTGTTTCAATCAAAATTAGTTTTGCTTTTCATCTGACATAAATCGAGTGATTCACAAGAAAACATCTGTGAGAAAATTCCTCCAGATCAGAGCACAGAGAGATGAAGAGTAATATTCCATGTTAAATTATGTTGGTGGATATTAATTGATTGAGTCCCATTGTCTCTTTTTTTTTTCTTTTTTAGGTTTTACCTATAAGAGAAGAAATCAAATGATTAAAATGCAAAATCGAAATCAAGAATCCCATAGTAAAGGAGATTTTTCATTTGCAAGAAGTTAAAGAGATACAATACAATCTGTCTGATGATTTCATGAGTCTTCCTCTCGAAGTTTGGTTGATTAGTGGCTAATCATATCCAGATTTATGAAAAAAAAAAATCTTATTTCTATTGCTCCTTTTCCCTTTTTCTTTTATTTATTTATTTATTTATTTGTGTATGTTCGTAGATAATGAAGGAGGAAGATGAGATTGATAGAGAGGATGGTGATGATGATTTTTATTTATTCATTTATTTTTGAAGAGTTGCATAGATGGGGATGGTAGTGAGCACTTAGCAGAATGAGGTGGAGAAGAAGGAAGAAATTTGTTGGGTTTGATTCAATTAGCGAGGCTTATATTGTGCAAGTCTATTCTGGGAGACCTGCATGCATTTCTTCATTATTTTTTTTATTAATGTTGTAATTATTGTGGTTTTTTTCAGTTAAAGGAAACTCGGCGA
>BMAC01000776.1:176457-192086 GCA_014905375.1 Phtheirospermum japonicum
TAAATGACCATGATATCCTTTTGTTTAAATAATTAAAGTGTGAAATAATAAAGATAGGGGTAAAAGTAGTAAAGTAACCTTTAGTTTTTATTGGGAAAGTAAAAAGTAACAGTGATTGTCTTTTGAAAATGTAAATACGACAGATAGAATGGGATAAAAAATTCCAAATTGTGATAGATAGAACGGGATGGAAGGAGTAGTTTAACACCCATGTGTTATACGAGATTATCAAAAACTAAATATGAGAGTATTTTTTAATGATTATAGAGTTTTTAAATTTAAAAATAAAAAATTTAAAAATATTTTATTCACAATTTGTACCTTCTACTGATGTATAATCATTATTTATTAACTATTATTCCTTTATTATGTAAATAATTCCCAACCTATGTCTAATTTCTATTAATTAAAACCATCCTGTACTATACGCGTTTTGGGTTTGCATCCTAACTTTTTTTTTTTTTTTTTTGAATTGAGTTTAATGCATCTTATACTACACAAAAATTGAAAGTGCATCCTCCGACCAGCCAACTCACCTCGACTTTCCGGAACTCACCTGGAATCGCGAGTGAGGTTGTATATTTTCAAACGCGTATACTTTAGGATGGATTTTATCAAACTCTTATACTTCAGGATGCATATATGAAAACTCACCTGTACTTTTTTATTTTCAAAATTCAATAATTTTTTTTGTTTTAAATTTATTTTTAATGTATATTATATCAAATTAATATAGTATTATGACGGTAAAAATCACATTAGACAACATGCACTCAAATATATAAGAAGTTATACACACACACGATTAAAGATTTCTTTTTTTTTTAATATAGAAGAAGTTTAACACAAGATGATTTAGTAATGCAATAGATAAAGAAAGTTGAATAATATAAGATGATATTATTTTCTTTTCAATAAAGAAAAATTGACATGCTAATGGAATTATATTATTATAGAAAAAGAAAATTAACATTATCTGTTAAATTCGGATATTGTTTATATGATAAAATTTATAATATTTAAGTTTGAACATGTGTATAAACAATCTAAGTTTAATAGATAATATTTTTTATCTTTATTAATATAATTTCATTTGCTTGTCAATTTATATTATTGTCTGTGATAAAATAATATCTAGATCTTATTTTTTTTCTAATAAGAAAAATATAAATTGACAAGCAAATGAAATTATAATAATCTGGATATTGTTTATATGATAATATTTATAACTTATGTAAGTTTTAACATGTATTTTTCAACTTTCTTTATCTCTTGCATTACTAAATCATATTGTATTAGTTTTCTTGTATATTGATAAATAAAATCTTCAATCATGTGTATATGTATTGTACTTGCCAAACGCGATTCTCGTAAAAAAACTACTATTAATTTGATATAATATAGCTTGAAAATAGATTTAAAACAAAAAAAGTTATTAAATTTTAAAAATCAAAAATTTCTGGTAAGTTTTGAAAAATGCATCTTTAGTATAATAGTCTGATAAAATGTATCCTAAAGTATATGGGTTTGAAATGATGCAACCTCACTCGCGAGTTCTGGTGAGTCGGGGCGAGTTGGCTGGCCGGAGGATGCACTTTTAATTTTTTTTGTAGTACAACATGCATTAAATTACAAAAAAGAGGTTGGGATGCAAACCCAAAAAATGCGTATAGTACATGATGCATATAATTATTTACCTTTATTATTATCATCAAATACTTTTATATATTAATATTTAGATTGAACTCGTTAAATAACTTATAGTTTCATACTTAGAAAAATTCAAAAACGTCATTTTCTCAAGCCGTGTCGCATTGTATTGGTGTCTAATCAATATTTATTCAGTATATTACTTTATAATTTTATATTTTTTATGTTTATGTTGAATTAGTTAATAATTTTTAGCTACATACCTAGATAATTGCAAATCACTAAAAAATTACTTATATTTTATATTTCAAATTCTAAAAATAAAATTATTTTAACTTTTATTTTAATATTATAATTTTTCTTTTAATTAAGATAACTAATTTAGACTTTTGTATTTTAAAATCGTTAATAATATTTGACATACTTAGATAATTGCAAATAATTCAAAATTTACTTATATTTTATATTTCAAATTCTAAGAATAAAACTACGCAAACACTTATGTTAGACCAGATTAATAATTTATAACCCATTAGACCATATGACCCAATACCATAATGTATTGGTTTTTGTTTTGTGATGTATTTGTACTCGACAGTATTAATTTTTCATAAAATTCAGACCTGTGATCTGATGTATTGGTTTTTGTACTATGATGTATTGACTTTTTATTATAATGTATTGGTTTTTGTACTATGATGTATTGACTTTTTATTATAATGTATTGGTTTTTGCACTATATTATATTAGTGTGAAGTTTTGGCCTAACGGATGATCCGTTAGTCCGGCCTAACAAGAGTGTTGCCCTTTTAACTTTTATTTCAACATTATAATTTCTTTTAATTAAGATAACTAAGTTAGATTTTTTTCTTTCTAATTATATATGAATTTTTATATTTTTATATTAGAAGAATTAAATGAGACAATGAATTAGGCAAAATAGAATAAAAAGAAATATACTATTAAGTAGATATTAGAATCCTATGTTTTAGTAAGTCTCCAAATCTCCAAAACTCGGCACATAAGCATATGAACCACCAGAAAATTACATATCACCCCGAAGTTCGTAGGCAGACACGTAGGACACATATTTTTTCATTTAATATATAGGTGGGATATATATATATATATATCACCCCTATATATTAATGCAAAATCTTCCCAACCTATGTGTCTGCTTTGTATGCTTCGTTTGATAAATAAAAAATTCTGGTGCTTCATTCGCTTACTCGTGCTTAATCCGTGCGATGCACGGAGCGAATTGAATGGATGATGTGAATTCATTCGATGTAAGTGTAATATTATTAATTTATTAATGTATTATAATAATTTAAAATACTCAAGTCATGATTTGGTCAATACGAGCAAATTTAAAACAAAGCATACAAAACATAAACAAAATTTATATTAGTTCACCCCACTAAAAATGTTATCACAAATATTTTAATATTATCCTTAAATCCTCCACCACAACTCCAACCATCGCCCATCACTGCCGTCACTGCCATGACCACCGTCTATTGAAGAATATAAACAAAACATGTAGACGGAAATAAGTTGCCGCCGTCATGCCATTGAAGAAAGAAAAAGAAAAAAAATGCCTTGAAAAAAGTCGTTCGAACCAAACTTTCGAACACAAAATATAGGTTTAAAAAATCAATTCGAACACAAAATACAACTGCGAAAAATTGATTCGTACAAAAAACACATGTTCGAGAAATTAATCTGAACGCCCCCTTTAAGGCTTGTTCAAAAATTTTTTCGAACAACGTTGTATTGTTCGATCAAAAAATTCAAACACATGATATATGCTCGAGAAACCAGAGACAAACACCCCTACTTTGCATTTATTTCTCACCCTTTTTCGCCCATCCATCACTTACCTTTCACCACCCATCACGATTTTTCTTCTTCCTGTTCGACGATGGCGGCGACGGTGTGATGGGCGATGATAATGGTAGAGTTGGAGTGGTGGTGAAGGGTTAAAGAAGATGATGTGTTTGGGGGTGTAGTATTTTGTGTGTGTGTGGGGGGGGGGGGGGTGGTGTAATTTTGGCATTTTTGTTGACTTTTTCTTAGTGAGGTGAACTCATTAATAGATAGGGTGCCTATATTCGCGCCCTAAAAAAAATTAAAGGTAAATAACTCCACATTCATATATTATGAAACAACTTTTTGCATACTCCATTATACGTCAAATAATAGTTTAACTCACATGACAATAGTTTTAAACTCTCCCTTTTAGTTAGTCGCGAAACAATCATATTAGTCACTTTTATTACAAATCATTGAGTCCATCTCCTTGTTTAGTCTTTCTATCAAAGATTATAATAAATTTAGGCTTTTGTAATTATCGGTATCCACTGTACTTGAGAAATCTCATACTACTTCTCATAATTTTTGGGAAATTGCATCAACCTTTAGGAAACTCTGTTAAATTTTATACAACTTTGGCAAAAATTACATACTGCTAGGAAATTTTGAATAATTACATACTACTTAGGAACAACAACAATGGAGAAAACCATAAAATATACCTAAACAAACAATGTGGAAAAAGAAAATTCCCACAGACAAGCAATATAAAATCTTGGATGAAGAAGACTTCAATGGAAGCCGGACCAAAACTTGCTGCCATTGTCGTCGGATCTGTGAAGAATCAGGCCATCGCATCATCAATTATTTCAATACACGGTAGCGGTGTGGTCGGACGTGAGATTCAGATCCGAACATCGCATATCCTCTTCTCACTGGGTATTTGAAGAACCAGGAGAATCGACGGTGGTGCTCTCTCCACGCGGTGACGGTGGAGGACATCGGGCGGTGAGAATCAAATCGGAACATCTCGCAGTCTTCTTCTCGATGATCTTTGTAACTGTGAAAAACTAGCCACTCTCTCCGCCGGTTCTCTCTCCAGGTGGTGGCGGTGGTTAATGGAGACTGGCAGATGTAGTGGTGGTCGAAATTTAGGGCGGAGGTTTGACAGATTTTGATGCCTCTTTTTTTCAAGATCTTGGTCTGATTTCGTGAGGAATCGTATATAAATATATTTATTTATTTCTTTGATCCAAGGGTATAATAGATATTTAAGGTGTAATTAGTGATTTAATGGAATACACAAAACTTAAACGGGAAGAAAATAAGTTGGGTGTATTATTAGGGCATTTAAGTTCACCTTTATGTATTAGATGGGAATTATCCCTTTTTATATAACTATATATTAATTTTATATTATAATTTTTTAATACTATGATGTATTGATTTTCATACTTATTATTTATTGGTTTTTGGTCTACGCTGTATTGGGTTATTAAATTCAGGCATGATAGATGACCCAAAGAAAAGAGACTTGGTCTCACCAGAGTATGACCCAAAGAAAAGAGATTTTAACCCTTCCCATTTTGCCTACCCTACCCCACCACCCCAATCGTCACTTTCTTCTACTTCCCCAAAAAAATGAGATTTCAAAAAGAAAAGAAACTGATGGGATTTACACCGCAGAATTAGATGCTACCGTTGTCGTGACTGAAAATCCGGCCACCACTGACGCCTCCATTGAAAATTCAGTCGTCACTACCACCTCCAATGTGATTCCACCCACCACCGACATCGTTGTAAATCCTTATCCAGTAGGTAAGTATTCGGGAACTGATTAATTTCATGATTTATGGTTGGATTTCGGTATGTCTATAGTGATTAAGGCTTGTTATTGTATTTCAGGAACTATTTAATTTTAGAATATAAGGTAGATGGGTAGTGAGTTAATAGGGCTTATTATTATGTTTTATGATTTGAGTTAAATGTGTGGATTTCATGATAGGTGGTTGATTTACTTTTAATTGAGTTCTCGATATGATGGTGTCTTAGGTGTTGTCATTGTATATTAGGAATTGGTAAATCTTGTGATTTTAGTTAAACGTGTCACTATGGAAAACAACAGGATACCGAGGGAATATGGTCCCTCGGTATAGAAGGATTATAATATCGAGAAAGTTATCCCTCGGTACATGTTCTCACATTAAATCTCTTGGTATATCGGCATCAATATTTGCTGTCACTATATTATGAAAGAAATGCCGAGAGAATACAGAGGGAATATAACATCGAACGAATCCAACTCTCGGTATAATGAAGATTTCAACTATGAAAATAAAAAAAATGAGGGAATATAAATTCCCTTGGTAAGACATAAAATTCCCTCAGTATTACCAAGGGAATATATATTCCCTATTTTATTTTATTTTTTGAATTTTTTAAAAAATAAAAAAGATAAATGTAATAACATTAATATAACTCATATAATGTCATCGTACACTCATAAAATGTAATTAACACATATTATTATATAATTCTCATCGAATGTATTTTTATTGATTGGTATGTCATGTGATATTAATGGTATGTGTGATACGATCAAGATACAGCAAAAGATGAGTTTGATAATAACTTTGACAGTGAAAGTGTCGGTACATATGACTAGTTTTAAAGGAAGACGATGTAGTTGAAATATGAGTAAAATGATTCTATTTTAACTAATTGATTAGTACTTGGATCTTTTAAAATGGTCGTATTGTTGAATGTTCATATTTTAACTTGTTAATATACTTGTATTTTATAAAATGCTCATTTTATATGCATTTTTATTAGATGTCGAGGTGTCGTGGAAGTGATCCCAGTCGATCCAGAGATCCGTTGTCATCCTCTTTAATACTACTTAGCGGATTATGATGATGACTATGTGGGGGTCAGTTTAGCACCAACGGCGACTCCACTAGAGGTGTTTGCATCTACATCATCTGACATCGGTACGTCAAGGCATGTATCAACTGGTTCAGATTGGCGACACGTGGTTTATTTCATCGATTTTAAGTAAGTAAATTAATAATTATAATATCCAAATCATTATTTTTATAAATAATGTTTTAACTATAAACATAATTATTGACTGCATTGTAGGTCGGTTAAAGTCTTATTGATTTATCGAGAGATCATCGAAAAGGAACTCGTTGCTATCAAGTAGAGGTTTAAGGCAGTCCCTATTTCTATGCTTGATGCATGGTGAAAGTAAATAATTTGTACACCTGTAATTTATTAATGTTAATTGCAAATTTTATATATATATGGGTAGGTTCAAATAGAACCATGTCATTATATGCGAACCTGCGAACTAGTGCTTTTATTAAATACCAGTAGTGCTTTTATTATACAATCACAGTGCTTTAATAATATTTTCAGTTATATACACCAGTAGTGCTTTTATTAGACAATCGTAATGCTTTTAATAAAATAAGGAAATACACAAAAAATATGATCCATCCATTTAATTAGATCTAAGGCCCATAATTGACCCTAGGTTCACATATAATGACATGGTTCTCATTTGAGCCTAATCCTATATATATATATATATATATATATATATATATTAATTATAAATATTTTGTTTTGTAGAACTATTATTGTTGGGATGTGGATCGATATAGGAAGGATGATGTGAAGATGGAAATTTTCAAAGGGATGGCGGAAAAGTACGGCAAGCAACTGAATGAGTATAAGTAGACCCATGCGAGGACTGTAGGGGACAACTTACATTGATGAAGACATCAGGAGGTAAGCGGTTTCTTTTTTTAGTATTATACGTGATTAAGAATTTTATTATTTATCATGTATCTCAAATAGGACATGGGCGACAGAGTGGGATAAGCCTTCAAACAAATCCAAGTCCAACTAGTGTAGTACGAATAGACAGAATGGGCCTGTTGGCTAGGGTACATAGATGCCGAAGCACATCAGGGGGTATAATTTGTGATTGATCATTAACTTAGTAAGTACTTATAAATTGTAATAAGTTATTATTTGTTTAATGTTAATTATTTGATGATTTTATTTGAATACAGGAACGGGAGAAGGGTCGACCAGCCAGTACGTATGAGATTATGTACATACGCACAGGAAGCCTAAAATCACATTTGTTGTTCATAGATTAATGTCCATTGATTTAAGTATATTTCATGCTTAGTACTTATAGATTAACTTATTTTTTTGTTTTCATATAGATGTAGAATTTATGAATAGTTTGTATTTTAGGAAGAGTTCTAAAGACATCTGGATGAGGCACGTGCTTCATCACAAGATCTAAAAAATGAGGTTGACGAGGAAATTTTTTATCTTAATGTCATCGGTTCCAAAAAGGGCCAACATTATGGCACCGGCTGTTTCGCGAAGTTGGTGGCTTCTTCTAAGGATACCAGGGCACTTCTTTCTTCCAGTATGATAGGATTGAAGTGACGAAACTATGGATGCAGCTCCAGTTGCAGTGGGAGGAGCTCGAGTCCACAAGACAAGCCCAACAAGCGATGGAAGAGAAATACATCCAGTCCGAGCAAGCACATGAGAAAAAGTGGGATTTCCAAGCGTGACTCGAGCGTGAGATGAATGCCCAGATGAATGAGAACTAAAGTGATGGTAGCTTCTTTGAGGCCCAGCAGCCTCCCTCGACATAAATAACTTTTATGGCATTTTGTTATATATGATGGATTGTAAGATTCTCATACTAGATAAATATATTTTAAAACTCTATTTTGGTTATTTTGAAACTTATTTATCTCTGTTTTTGTATTATTTTTTATTATCTCGAATATTTATATAGAAACATGTAATATAATAAGAATAAAGAAAATGAGGAACATAATAATTCCCTCGGTGATACCGAGATCACTGAGGGATTAAATTCCCTTGGTGATACCAAGGGAGTATATTTCTCTTGTGATACCGAGAGATTACGTTCCCTTGATTATACTGATGGAGTGTATTTTCTCAGGGATACAGAGGGATTTCATGTTCAAGGTTTAAACAATCTATCGAGGAATTATCTTTCAGTAAATCCCTCGGTAGATAAACCGAGGAATTATCTTTCAGTAAATACCGTAGCAGATAAAACAAGGGAATGCAATCCCTGAGTACCCTCCTACTGTGGAGGCTTTTACCAAGGGATTATTTTTCTTTCTAATTGAACTAGTAAGGGATTTTTTGCCTTTACCGATGGAATAATTCCTCAATAATTTGCTATTTTTTGTAGTGTGTGGAGTAGGTGTTGTTATTGTATATTGGGAATTGATAAATTGAGTTAAATATGTAGATTTCATGCATTTTGTTATAAACAAATTCTAGGTATTAGTATTTGCCCAATACTGGGAATTGACTAGGCTGACAAACGTACTTTTTTTCCACATTTAATTTTCTTGGAATATTTCAGATTGTATGGTCGTGGAAGAGGTCATCTTTGAAAGAGATGAAGGGGTCCATAAATTTGTACGCGAAGAGTGCGGTTATTGAAGTGATCAAGAAAAAGTTGACGAATGAGGCGCGTCCTAAAATGTATAAATAATTCGAGTTTGTTTTGGGTGATATCTTCTTTACAAGCAGTAGTGTCCAAGTACACCTGCTTTGTCAGGGTAACATGTTACGAAGCCTGATGCACGGTCTAAGACGCTCTGGTTCCGGTTGGGTGAGAAATTCACAAGGTTTTCGAAGATAGAACATGTGTTGGTGGCTGGTTTGAGGTTTAGACATACAGGTTTGATACGAATATGAAGAAGCAGTATTATCTAGAGGGGGGTATATATACGCGACACATACACAATAAGGCTGAAGGTCATGTAATATATGATACCATCTATGATCATTTTTGTCATGGCGAGTCTACGGGTACGATTGATGATCAAGTGAAGTTTTTACAGTTAACGTGATGGATCGTTTAAGTACCATTTTTACAGGTTCTCCCTGATATTTCCGGTACATCCTTAACGTATAATTTATAATTAAATTCAAGATTAATATTATAATATTACTCAAAATAAACTAGAAAACATTGAGTCAGTATAATATATATAAAATAATTATATTTCATTTTAAAATTGGAAAATAAATTATGATTAAACTTACATAATTATTAAATAATATTTATAATAATATAAATAACTTATATTATTTTACTTTTTTTTTGACCTCATCATCTCCACTCGGATTCTAACATTGTGCTGATATCTCTGGCCATGCAATGTGTGATCCCAAAAGCCTCCTCTTTCTGTATAGTATGCAACTGGACTATAGCAATGCGCTCATTGGTGGGGGGGTTTAACTTCAAGAACCCAAATGCTACTAAAACGTGTGGTTGTGGTAAATCATTTACCGCTGAGATGTGAAGGAATAGTTTAATATATATGATAGGGCAATATATACGCCAGACCTGGTTTGGGGTAGCTCTTACTCATGGTAGTTAGATAATTAAGAGAGGGCTAGAACGGCTCTGTCTTAGAAAAAGATCTGAGCAACCCTCCTGAGATAACAGAACATCAGGAAGAGGGGGCTATCGCTCAGGATTCCTCCTGTCTTAGCCATTTTGAAGAACTCGGAAATTATGCCGGGCTGGAGAAAGTGCTCTGCTAGGAGGATTATGAGACTGAAGTCAAGTCTGATACCGATGTTGAAGTAATACGGACTGAGGAAGATCTGGAACAAGGAAGACCTGGCTAGAGTCAAGTCTGATATCAATACCGAGGTGATACAGGAGAAGGAAATAAGGAAGACCTGGGACAGGGGAGACCTGTTTCCCAGATTCCCAGCAAAGAGACAAGTGGGACCACTTGTCAGAATTTATTGCGTAACGGCCCTTGATTCGTGGCATGTGTTCCTGAGATCCCGGCTGGGGTCCCCATCAGGAGAAACTATAAATATCTCAGCCCCAAGGCTGAGAGAGGTATGTCATTCTCTTGAGCATTCTTTCTTTCTAGAAGAAACCTCAAGCGCTTACTGACTTAAGCATCAGAGAGGTTTCCACCGAAAAATCACCAGTGGTCCTTTCTAACTTGTGTTTGTGGTGCAGGCCAGGCGGGTGTTCAAGGTTTTGGGCGTTCTCAACCGTTGGCCATCTTTTGGGGTGAAACAGTATAGAATCTGCAATTGTGCCATGGTTATAAAGATATTGTACTAAAAAACTCTCCATACTTTGCTCAATGTGTAGAAATAGTTTGATTTAAAATTATTGCAAATTATCGTTCTCTATGCTTATTTAATTTAATGTTCCTAATCGATCATATCCAAGTATTTTGATGCACTTCGAATGCTTTTGTAGCATGTGATCACCCAAAAATACAGAATCTCATGTTTCGTACCTTATTTCATATTGTGTTTCAGTCATCGTGTAGTATACTATAATTTTCTCTTATTGTGCATCAAACTATTTTGCTTATAAATATTGTCATGGATACTCCTATTTTGATCACCTAACCTCAGAACTGATTTTTGAGAAGTAGTTTTGATCGGATATAAAATTTCGTACGTCGATTTGTTTGTGGTTAAAAAAGTCTCTTGAATTCGAAAGGGACTCGAGAAATCCACTTTTGTTTTTGGCATACAAGTCCTATATCTATTTCATACTTGTACGTCACTTACAAATTAGACACCGTCACTATCATATTGTTTTGTTAAATGTAAACTAAAAAAGTATACTCTACTCTACCGAACATTTCAATTATCATTACAGATACCTATAAAAAGAACTAATCATTTTATCATACATATATAACAATCCTTGCGTGGTTTGCAATATTCTATAACAACAATCTTTTGATTAATATCAATCTCAAACAGGACTTTCAAAATCTCAATTCAATATACATACATGATTTAATTAGTGTTTTTAAATCATTCCCAATTATAAATTGTCTCAGTTGATAACCATCTCTATAAGAGATTTGAAAAAAAAAACAAATTCTTAAACCTTTGGCCAAAAAAATAATTCTCTTATCAAGTATGGTCAAAATACTAATTCTATGCTAATTTTATAAGAAATGTCGGGCTGCTCCAAGATTTAAAAGTGAGAAATTATATATATAATTTAAATTAAAAAAAAAAGTAAATTTGGTGGTCGTCTCTGTATTTTCTCTGTTGTGGCTAGATATAAAAGTATTGTCATATTTGAAGAAATTATGCTCTATTTTGTCAAAAAACTATGCTAATTTTATAATAAAATTAGCATAGAATTAGTATTTTCTATGCTAATTTGGTGCTAACATTTTCTATGCTAATTTTATGTTAAGAGATATGCTAACATAACGAAAGACGAACCATTCATCCAATATAATAAATAAACAATCTGAACTCAAAAAAGGAAAATAAATATTTATGGGATAAAACAAATGACAAGCATCTTAAAATAAATGAGATCTACCATTGAAGTGCATAAGAAGCTCATAATGTGAAGTTTTTGACAGTATGGATTTACAAAACAACAATCAGGCCCAATAAAAATCAAAAATTGCAAAATAAGGCCCAAACAGAATGATGTTAACAAAAGGCAACCAATAAAAAAATATAATTCAATCAGAACCCTGAGAATTAAAAATAGCAGATCAACCCCAAAATACTTTAAAAGTGGCCAAAAGGCCATCTTCTCCAAAACCCACTAAGCCCGTCGTCGAGGACATCTGCAACCACTACCGAAACGTCTGCCGGCGGCTATCTCCGATAGTCAAGCTTTCGACGTTTGACACTGAAGCGATGAGGAGAAACACCTAATGACGACAGCGAACGGAAATTGAACAATTCGCGAATGAAGTCGCAACCGAACCGCCATGCGCCGTCAGCCGCTTCTTCATCGCCAACCCAACACCATAAAACCGGTGTCTTCAATCTCCGCCCAGAATCCCTCTTCGCAGACATGTCATCTCCCCGCAAAAAATATATATATTCCAATCTAAAGAATGAATTTTCCTATTGTTAGACAAAAAATAAATGGAAGAAACAAAAGGAAAAAAATACAAAGATGATGATGATACAGAATTCAAAGAAAATAAGTTAGAAGTAAAAATGAGAAAAAAAGGAAAGAAAGAAAGAAATGAATGAGATATGAAAAGATACGTGATTCGTGGATTATAGAAAATTTACGTTAAATCAAATTAACTTAGCTAATTACAACAAAACGGAAAATTATTAGATTGACCCAGATGCACCTTGCAAGGTGCACCTATTCTCACATATAAAATGGAATTTTAGAACCCTACGCGCTTTTTTCATTTTTTTTTTCTGAATATCTATTTTCATGACACGCATGACACGCGCGATCCCCAATTTTTTCGCTGTTTCACATGACAATCGATCGCCCAAAAATAATTTTCACCAGCAATTCCATCACCAACGACCCCATCACCGGCGAATCCCCATCATCGGAAAGTCCCCACAGAATTTATCAACAACTAATTGTGAGTTTTTGTTCGATTTTCATTGAATTGGCTTCAAATTACCGCCGCAACAAGCGCTGCTCCGCCGCCAAAAAAAAAATCCTTCAATTCCAATGGACATGAATCGGTTTGAGGGTAGGTTATATTTGAAGTTGATTTATTTTTGTATTCAATTAGGTTATGCTATTTCTTTTCTCTGAAATTTAATGCGTTACTGTAATTTCTTTTCTCTAAAACTGTGGATTTAATTTTTATGTTGTTTTGTTCTTTTCTGCAACTGGAGCTTTGTTGGAGATTTTTATTTAATTACAAGAATTTTTAATTTATTGCATGAGGAAGAGAGATGAGATTCGATGGTGTTATTTGAATCATTTGCTGAACAATTATTTTTGGAATTCATTGGGTCATTTAAACACAAATTTTCTTTTCAATTGATGGTGCTACTTTTTTACATAATACTTTTGCTTGTTTTCTTAGTTTATTGATTCTCCATGAAAAATTAGACTCTGCATGTGAATTCATAAGCTCTCCACTTTCGATTGCTGAAATTATTACTTGCTTTTACTTACAAATATAGATAATTACTGAAATCATGACAGTAAAAATGTGTGATCCTGATTTATCTCTTTGTTTCCAATACGATAATAAGCTCAACTTTTGACTATGGCAGTGATTTTGGGAATCTAGATTGTCTATCAATATATGATGACATACTGATTAATGACATGTGCACTTGTTTCTCTTTTTAGGTCTGGGGCATTAAACTTGATTTAATGTTGTTGTGGTCATTTATTTTAAAAAGATGAACAAAAATGGTGGTTGTATTTGAGAATAGTTTCAGCATCTTGGTTCACCGGATATAATTAAATATATTGACAATCTTGATCAATAAATATCCCCCAGTTAGTGTGCTTGAGTAGAGTAGAGTAGAGTATTTTTAAGACCAATGAGAAGTTTATACACATCTCTCCAATTAGTTCCATGAGAGGATCAAATAACTTTAAGATCAATGAGAAGTTAATGTATTACTAGTTTCTTTAAGGTAAACATTGAATATTTGACCATATGCAGATGATTAAGTTAACTAAGTAATATAAATATGCATATTAATTGTAGTTTCGTTGAATATATTGTTAATGAGTAACTGGATGTAATATTAATTGTTCGCTTTTTCATCGCCAAAAATTTCTATCGATTTCCTCCGAATAACAATCCGTTACCGGTGAATTTAGCACAGCGCGGTTGCCGGTAAATTTCTCGTTGTAACTCTAATTTTCTGTGAAATATACCGTTATAATCCGTTCGTTACAACAGATGAATTYTTATGGTTTTCAAAAGGTTGGTTTTGATGGGMAATGAYGAYCAATTGAGGAGTGCGGCGGATWAAATCAAGCGATCCTTAAGCYGCGMCYTTTTGATTGATGTGGTTGAGTTGGATATGGAAGAAGAGAGAGAGAGGCGATTTTTGCCGAAGCGGTGGAGAAGGAGAGGATAGTGTTGGGGGGTTTGGATGCTTTCGCCAACTGTTATTCCTATGAAGGTATGTATTTGTTTGTACTCACAGACTTAACTTAATCCCTTCAGTAAATCTTGCCCTATTTTTTTTTTAGTTTGTTTGTTTTTAATGTGAGTTTGGGGGAGTGGGAGACGGAATGGTTAAGTAATTGAAACGCTCAGATTTGATCTACTGCAAATATTCCAGTTTTTGGGAATGGTGCGAGTTCGAACACTGATGAAATTAGTTCTATTACAGGTATATGATTTCTCCTTTTATGATTCATGGAAGAGAATGTGTGATGTTGTGTGTGTCTGTATGTGATGATATCTGAAAGTAGAATATGATGATATCTGGAAGTAGAATGAGATGATATGTCAGTCTGTAGTTGATGATATCTGAAAGTAGAATGTGATGATATCTGAAAGTAGAATGTGACGATATCTGAATGTTGAATGTGATGCTATCTGAATGTAAAATGTGATGATATCTGAAAGTAGAGTGTGATGATATGTCAGTCTGTATGTGATGATATTTGAAAGTAGAATGTGATGATATGTCAGTCTGTATGTGATGATATCTGAAAGTAGAATGTGATGATATCTGAATGTTGAATGTGATGCTATCTGAAAGTAGAATGTGATGATATCTGTAAGATCATCACAAACTATATATATATCAGTCCCAGAAAAAATGAATAAGATATTCACATATCATCACACAGATCATGCACATATCATCATACAGAACATGCAAATATCATCATTACTACACATTTATTCAGCAGTAACCCCAAAAAGAAAATTCTCATTCAGACATTTTTACAAACAGTTGATATGGCAGTAATGTAATTTTTTACCAAAATATATTAAAGCTTCATGAACGGAAATTTCAATGACAAATTCAAACCACTTTAGATGCGAAAATTTTGAACAAATCCAAAAAAAAATGAAAAAAAATTCAAAATCGACGTTAAGTTCAAATTTACGGAAAATATTGAATTCGAATTCTGCAGAAAATCGCAGCAGAAAACGAATTCGCCGAAGAAAATCGCGCAGAAAATCGCCGGAGAAATGAAAATTGTTGCAGCGTCCGGGTGAAAGATTATATTTGCTTGAAGAAAATTGTTTCAACTTCTGGAGAAAATTAAAAACTTACTGGAGAAGATGAAAATTGCAGGTTGATGAAAATTGCAGCTTCTGGGGGGGGGGGGGGGAGTGGCCGCTTGGAGGTGAAAAGAAAGG
>BMAC01000776.1:192111-209161 GCA_014905375.1 Phtheirospermum japonicum
TAGAATGTAATGATATGTTAGTCTGTATGTGATGATATCTGAAAGTAGAATGTGATGATATCTGAAAGTAGAATGTGATGCTATCTGAATGTAGATTGTGATGATATCTGTGTGATTAATATTTGTATTAATCACATATTTTTGGTTTTTTTTTTTTTTTGTCTTATGTAGTAAAATTTGTCCGACTCAACTTGCTTACCTCAAAGAGTTAAAAAAAAAGTGGTGTTGGTGTGGAAATTCTTGTGATTTGGACAAATTATGTTACATTAGCATGTTTTTTAATTGTGTATTTTTTTTTCAGGATGGTATTGCTACAGTTGCTGGAGACGGTTATGTCGTGCATTCGAATGTTGGTCCAACATCGAGTTTGAATTTCATAGTTGTTAGTCCGAATACAAGTTCAAAACTTCAACCATTAATACATTCTTTTGAGTTGTAATTCTTTTAGTTTAAAGTCATTTTATAGTTAATATTTTTTCGATAAATGAAAGAATAGAGAGATAGGTTATTTTTATTTGTCAGACTGTATTCTTTTATTATTTTTTTGGACTGGTGTTTTTTATCCGATCTTTTTTTATTGTAATCATAACGACTTTTTTTTTATATACAAATGTTGTTCATAAACAAGATTATTCGACTTTCTTGAAGAAGAAGTTCGATATTTGCTCATATTTTATTCAGATATCTCTATATATTGTGACATATTTTTAGCCTTGAAGGGTATTTAAAAAGTTGAAATAAGATCCGGTTTTGCCATTTTGTTCACTTTGATGTGATTTCTTTCCTCTTCCCTTTATCATATTCGTTCATTAACTCAAACATATTAGTGGAAAACACAAATAAATTATATTCAAACTAAACTTCAACAACAACAAAATATTCCTTGCCACCTCTCCCATGAAATAAATACACATAGGAATTGAACAATTTGGAGTCAAAATCGAGTCAAATACAAATAACATGAGTAATAAAAAATATAGATTAAGGGTAATTAAGTCATAATATAAGATATACATATATCATCACACAAATCATGATATATCATCACACATAACATGAAAATACATCGTTCCTATGAAGAAAAAAAGAATAAGATATCATATACCATCACACAAATCATGCACATATCATCAAATAGAACATGCACATATCATCACACAGAACATGCACATATCATCACAAACTACATATATATCAGTCCCAGGAAAAACGAATAAGATATTCACATATCATCACACAGGTCATGCACATATCATCACATAGAACACGCACATATCATCACACAGAACATGCATATATCATCACAAACTACATATATATATACCAGTCCCAGGGAAAACGAATAAGATATTCGCATATCATCACACAGGTCATGCAGCCGCGTGCACGGAGAAAGGCGCGTCCAATTTTTTTCCCACGTGTAATGAAATTGGGGACCCGGTGCACCTTATTAGATGGTCCCGGGTCCATGGTATACGGACTCCAATAAAACCCCTTCCTTTAAAAAATTTAAGTTAATCAAGTATAAATATATTAATTATATAATTAATGTGGTTGATCTTGGCCAAACAAAGAATCAAATCTAGTGGATCATATGGGTTCCTCACCACATAGAGAGTATCGGTTCCCATATGAGTGGGTATATCATGGACCCAGGACCATCTAATAAGGTGCACCCAATTCCCCAATTCAGTTCCAATTCACATTTTTTGGGCCCCACTCCAATTTCACTCGCTCAGCCCCCACACGCTCCTAAATTTCTCCCTCCAAAAATCTTCCTCTTCAACTTTTCGCTCAAATCCTGAATCTCGGTTAGATATCATCACATATATCAGCCACATATCATCCTACACACTAGATACATATCATCTTACACACTAGCCACATATCATCCTACACACCATCCAAATATCATCACATACACCAACTACATATCATCATATACACCATACACACATCATCACATATAACATCCACACACCATCTACACATTTTGAATCTCCACCCATTTCAAAAATTAACCACAACTAACGAACAAACATATAACCTTTTCATAAAATAAAAAAAGCCATTACAATTACAATAAAAAGGATTGGATAAAAAACATCAGTCCAAGAATAATAAAAGAAGACAGTGTAAAAAATAAAAATTAGTTATCTCTCTATTTTGTCATATATCGAAAAAATACTAACTATAAACTGGCTTTAAACTAAAAGAATTAGGACTCAAAAGAATGTAGCAATGGTGGAAGCTTTGAACTCGTATTCGTACTAACAACTATGAAATTCAAACTCGATGTTGGACCAACACTCGGATGCACAACATAACCGTCTCCAGCAAATGTAGAAATACCATCCTCAAAAAAAATAAAATAGTACAGAATGAAAAAACGACCACATTACAGAAAAATAATATATAAATTACAAAATAAATACCTGTAGACTTTCTACGGCCTTTTTAGTTTGTGACTCGTCAATTTGCGCTCGATTTCTTTTTCCTTTCACTTGATTGCACTTCTTCTCAAGTATACTCTTCTCCCTTTTATTCCACTTACCTTTCTCACGACAACTTTGAGAATTTTGAATAACACCACTCAACGATGGATCAACACAGCCTTCAAAATAAATGGGGCCGACTTCTCGTATAATACTAAATTTAGCACTTTCAGAAGCTTCTTCACACTTCGATCGAGTTTCAACATTGTCTTCACTCGCTAAAATCAACTTCTGAAACTTTCTGTTCATTTGAATCCTCCATAACGAGCCCACCATCGATTTACTCGAAGAATCAAATGCAGAAACATCATCTAAAATACGATCACTAACAATATCCTTGCACCATCTTTTTGTAACATATCTTTCCGGAATGGCACAAACACAATGTATATTCATTACAGCAAACAATGACAACACAAAATACCAACCTCAAAAAATAACTTGCTCTCTCAGCTGACTGACTATCACCACTCACTACATAAGACAAAAAAATAAAATAAACCAAAAACATGTGATTAATACAAATATTAATCACATATTAATACCACATATCATCACAAAACACTGAGACAACTCATCATATATTATATTCAGATATCATCACATTCAACATTCACATAGCGTCACATTTAACATTCACATAGCATTACATTCAACATTCAGATATCATCACATTCTACTTTCAGATGGCATCACATACAGACTGACATATCATCACACTCTACTTTCAGATATCATCACATTCTACATTCAGATAGCATTACATTCAACATTCAGATATCATCACATTCTACTTTCAGATGGCATCACATACAGACTGACATATCATCACACTCTACTTTCACATATCATCACATTCTACTTTCAGATATCATCACATACAGAGACTGACATATCATCACATTCTACTTTCAGATATCATCACATTCGCCATTTACATACACCATAGACATTCTAACCATGTAATTCACATCAAATAAACATACATCCAAAAGATTACAGCTACATTATTCATTCCAAAACGCCTCTCTAAATTGAAAAAAAAATTACCTGAGTGCCCCACTGGCCTTTAACGTAGGCATCGGCAGAAATTTTCCCCTCGCGCCCGTACATCAGCATCTTTCAAACCCTCTGATCTCGTCCCTCATCGTACACGTAGATCTTCAAATTGAGGCGGGCCCCATGATTACCGAACCGAACGACGTCGTCTGGAGCACCTTACTGACTTCTATCGGAAAATGAATTGCGGTTAGGATGAGGAGCAAGGGCCAAGAGATTGGTCGGAAGAGTCTGGTGAGAAAGAAAGTGGCGACGACCAATGAGGAGAGCGGCGATCTGGTGGGTGTCGGGTGCAGGTGGTGTGGTGGTGGGAGTGCGGGAGAGAAGGAATCTGGTGGTTTTGCTGGCGGAGTTTATGTTTCGCCATTGATGGAGGAGAGGGAGAGAAGAGAGAGAGAGAGAGAGAGAGAGAGAGAGAGAGAGAGAGTTGAGACTGGAGTTCACGATGCAGTTGTGAAAATTCTGAATATTGGGGCGCGTGGGAATTCTACAAATTGGTTTTATATGGGCAATAGGGTGCACCTTGTAAGGTGCACCTGGGTCCATCTAATAATTTGCCAATTAAGTTAGGCTAAATATAATAATAAGAAAATATTAAATTAGGCAAGATACAATAAAAGAAAAATATTAAATTAGGTATATGTTAGGCTCGGGTGACACATACGCAACCGACGCACCAATTTTTTTATTATCCAAGCGAAGTAGACACGTAAATTAGGAGGATTTTGCATTAATATATATACTTGTTGAACACCCGTGTATCACACGGGATTTATCAAAAGATAAATATAAAAAATATTTGTGATAATTACAGAATTTTAAATTTAAAATAAAAATATATAATAATATATTCTCAACCCGTGTCTTGTAAATATCTAATCTATTTATTAATTATTATAAATATTAAATAATTTTGAATTTGATGTTCAAATTAAATTCATTAATAATATTAGTTACATACAAAAATCAAAAAGGCGTCACATTCTAAACTCGTGTCTAATATCTATTTTATTAATTATTATTATTAAATCTTTTTATATATAAATGTTTAGAATAAACTCGTTAATAATTATTAGTTACATACTTTGAGATATTCTAAAGACGTCATACTCTCAACCCGTGTAGCATTTTACTGATGTCTAATCAATGTTTATTAATTATTAGTATATAATTTAATCTTTTTATGTTTAGATTGAATACATTACTAATATTTAGTTATATACTTTGATTATTGTAAATAACTCATATTTTACCTTTATAGAATATTTGAAATTTCTAAAATAAAACTATTTTCAATTTTCTTATCAATAAAACTTATTTAATTATTTTCATAATAATTTTTTTTAAATTAAAATTATTTAATATGTAGTTTGTCTTTTAATTATTATAACTAATTTAGATCTTATCTACTAATTATATATGACTTATTTATATTTTTATATTAAAAGAATCAAAGGAAAGTATTGAATAAGGAAAAATATAATATAAGAATTAAATTAAGTAAGATACCATAAAAGAAAAAGTATTAAATTAAGTAAATATTAGGCTCGGATGACACATAAGCAAACGAAGCACTAGAATTTTTTATTTGCCAAATGAAGCATACGAAGCTGACACATAGGTTATGAGGATTTTGCATTAATATATAGGTGTGATATATATATATATATATATATATATAGAGAGAGAGAGAGAGAGAGAGGATATTTGCACCCCAAAATTTGATAAGTTGACCCATGATGAGAACACCCCAATAATATTTTAAATATATTAGAATTTTACTAAATCAACCTCATAAACTCCCTATTTATCCCTATCTAATATATAATAAAAAAAAATAATTATAAAATAAAACAAAGGAAAAACAATGAAGAAAACGCAGAAAAGCAATAAGACAAGAAAGGGAAAAAAATGAAGAAGAATGATAAGAGAAAAATGAAGATATTTTTTTTTCCGAAATATTATGAAACAACAACAAGAAGACGGATCATAATAAGAAATCAAACATTTAGGGTAAGTCTCTTATATAGAAATTGGTGTTCTTCCAAAAAAATTTGAAAAAAAGAAATCTGGACTACATATGGTTAGACTTTGGTTTCTAGAACAATGAAGCAATGTTCGAGTTTTTTTTTGAACAAATGTGTAATGTTCGAATTTTTTTTAGAACACATGTGTAATGTTAATTTTCATAGAACAAATGTCTAATGTTCGAATTTTTTTTTTGAACACTGTGTTCTTAGGCAAAAAATAGACTGTTCGAAGCAAATTTTCGAACTTGAAATCCATGTTCGAAAATTTGGTCTGAACAGTCTGTTTTTTGACAAAAATTATGATATGTTCGAAAAAAAAATTCGAACAACCTGTTTATATTCATCTTTACTAGGGGTGAGCATTCGGTTGCTTCGGCCGAAAATCGAATCGAAATAACCGAAACCGAATTTAGCATAAAATTTCAAACCGAACCGTTTCGAAATTCGGTATAAAACCGAAAAGTGAAATATTTATAAAATTGCAAACCGAACTAAACCGAAAATATGTTTAAAACCGAATTAACCGAACTGAACCGAATTGATAAAAAATAATAATAATAAGTAATATAAAAATTATATTTTTTATTTTTTAATTAAATTTCGGTTAAAACCGAACCGAATCGAATTAACCGAATTCTTGGAATTCTCAAATCGAAAACCGAACCGAATTTACATAAAATCGAACCGAACCGAAAATTTTGGTTCGGCTCGGTCGGTTATTTCAATTTTTCGATTTTTTACTCACCCCTAATCTTTACCAGTCCGGACACAATTCCGACAATTAACCCTAATAAACCAATTTATGACGAAAAAGTGATGAAAAACACACAAAAATAGCAATGTGATTGTTGTAACACTGAAAAATTGTGGAGAAAACTTGTATCATTCATTTTATTTATACTAGCATCCTTCATTACTGGGTTTTGTTTTGAGATAGCTCTTGAAGGTTTTGGGAAGAAGAAAATGTATTTTATTTTTAATTTAAATCAATTTTATAAGAGGGTTATTTTTGTCTTTTCAAATATGTCTATTTTTATCTAAAAAATAATGGGGTCAACTTATAAAATTTTGGTGTGTCAATATCCGACTATAGATATATATATATATATATATATATATATATATATATATATATATATATATATATATATTTGTTTACATAGTTTAGCAAATGTATTTGTGTTTTAACAAATATTTTATTTTATTTTTATAATAAAGTAGAGAATAATTTAATTAAAAATCAATATCTTTTGAGCTCGTTTATGTTTGACTAAGTTTGAAAAAGCTCGCGAGCCATCAATATGTTCGTTAAAAAAAGTTCGAGCTCGACTCAATAATCAATGAGCAAGCTCAAACTTTCTAAAGCTCTGCTCGGTTCGTTTATAGCCCTACTTGTGAGCAAAGCAAAGGAAACCAAACTTCCATTTCAATTTTCTAGAACACTCAGAGATAATATAAGCAAATAAATTCTTCATCAGATGGTTTCTTGACTTGTACATAGTAATAATCCAAATTCATGATGCTCTAGTAGCGTCTGCAAATACTTGGAAAAAAAAAAAGGAATCTCTGCTTCAAGAGAAGAAATACATTATCCAACCATACTCCACTAGAATCGTTCGACATGCACAGTTTCAATGGTACGAAACATACACTCCAGCAAATGAGATCATAATCAAGTTTTCTATAAGTTTCAAAACAATACGAACCATCTCTTGGATCTTGCATTCTCTAGAAAATATTTCTTCTTCTTGCTCAAATCAAACTCTTTTGAGACAAATTCTCTCGGGTTGCAAAATCATGTCTCCCAAATATATCACACATTTAGACACAACATCCTGAAAGTACATTCGTGCGAAGCACAAGACCAACAAACACATCCCGACTCATTATGAAGTTTTCTTGAGGATAATGCACCAGTTCGATTTGTCATAAAATCTGTCAACAATAACAGCACCATCGACGCCACACACTAACCTGGATATAGCAATGCAAAATATCATGTTATGGGATGGCAAAAGAATAAGTATATGTGATGGTTTCAAAACAATATTACTAAAACGAAAATAATAACAGCAGCATATATTCTGTTATACACTAGACTACTTCAGTGAAAGACGTACAGTCGATGAAGAACTATGAAATGAAAAGAGCTAAGTGTTTCTATGTCCCTTTGTTCGTTGTATTTGATTTAGATCCCATTCCGCTGGCAAAAATACGAAAATATATAACCTTTTCACTTTTGCAACTATAAGCAGAGCACCTTAATTTTCTTGCCGACAAATTCTCCTTTTTTTTTTTTTTGTTTGGAGGGTTATGAAATGTTTGTTCTTTATGAGGACCAGAAAAAGAGATAAATTTGAATACCCATTTCATATTAATCATGAACCACTCTATAACAAGCACTGCAACTTCTCATTGACAGAATATTATAAGATCTTGTGCAACAGCCACAGAAGACATAATTCGCAATGAAATAAGATGACACATTTTAAATAATAGGGTGAATTACAAAGACTACTGCTGAGGTTTGGCCTAATTACAAAAGGGCTCAGAGATTTTCTGAAGATTATAAGATCAAACCTTGAGGTTTGATTCTGTATTAAATTTTACCCCCTTCATAAGCAAAAAGCCAAAAACATTTCTAACACCACCCTTATTAATGTAATCTCTTTACATGTAACAGACTCAAACCTCACAGGGTTAGTTTTGGTAATTTTGAAACTACTCTAGGTTTTTGGTAATTCACCCTAAATTGAGAGAGAGAGAGAGACTTCTCAACTTGGAAACCAAATGCAATGGAGGGTTTAATCTATTATTTGTGGTAAAAGGATATGGCCCAAAGAAGAAAAGGATATTTAAAAGAAAAGAAAAAACTTAAAAAACAAATGCCCGTACCTTTCAAGTTCACCTTCACCAAAAACATGATAATATCTATCATACACCACAGCACACTTGTTATCATCTTTCCTCGCAAACCCATTAGCCACAGCATTAGCAGAAGCTCCACTCACTTCAGCTCGATGGTAAGGCAAATGCCAAGGCACAAAATATTCTTGCTGACATAAACTACTCGAATTAGGAAAGTCTTTCAAGCGCTCTCCAGAAACAGTTTCCTCCGCTTCCGGAATACTTTCTAAAGAAGACGAAGACGACGGGCTTCGAACTCGCGGGCTACCCGGCCCAATCCACTCTTCTACGTACTTCTTTGTGAGAGGAGTCCATTTGTTAACCAACGACTTGTCTTCTTGTTCTCTAGCCCAAACCGTGATCAAAACAAGCCCGCCCGTTTTCACAACACGGATTAATTCTTCAACAGCTCCTTTTCTCCGACTCTCTGTGCTCAAGTGATGTAAAACCGCTATAGAAATTGCGGCATCGCCATAACCAGTTCGGTAAGGAAGGTTTACTGCGTCGGCTACTAAAACTTCGTTTCCTTTATCCGAACATATTTTAATGAGGGGCCCACTAATGTCGCATCCAATGAAATAGCAATGTGGGTTTAAACCCAAATATTTCCCGTTGCCACATCCCGCGTCTAATATGAGCGATCCCGAGGGTAAAGAGTTTAAGAATGTTTGGACTTTGGGCCATTTTGCGAAACGGGTGGAACTAAAGTGAGGGGCAATTGCGTCATAAACACAATGGACGTACTTCTTCTCGATTTCAGGTGTTGTTTTCGGGGTATTTCTTGTGGATATAGGAGGTAGAACAGGCAATTCGTCTTTTCCTTCTCCTTTCATAATGCATAAACCTCTCAAATGGCAGCCAATAGATGTGATTGTAGACTGGACTTCTTTAATGCCCGGTTTTCTAACAGCAATAATCATCAGAAAATGCCATCATAACTTAACAGAGCCTGTTGTACAAGAAATTTACTGCAACTTTATACCTTATAATACTATGAATAAATAAATTCAAATTTCACTTATTCTCTTTTCTATTTGATCTTTTTTCTTTTTTTTTTTCTCTTCTTTATGTGAATGCACAAATGGAACTTATTTACATTCTGCTTAAAAAATATTTGAAACAAAGTTTCGATCCCAGTTTTAGCACCACTCCCCGTCAACAATATTATAAACTTAGTTCACATTTAACTACATGATTACAAACTACAAACATATTGAAGTAATCGAGACATTGCCATTTAACTGCCATTTCTACAGCTTGGCGAAAATCCTTAACACGAATGCATCAAAATTAGGACCATGTTGCCATTAATTACAGTTTTTTTCAATTACGAAATCTAAAAACTGGTCAAAAGACAATAAATCCCCAATTTCTGCTGATAATTACTTATTAGGTTAACAATTTTAATCACCGGAACTTCAAAAACCGATTCAATCAATTTCAAATATAAACCAGAAACAATCCCCCAAACTAAGAAAACAGATGAATCAAACCAGCATAAAATTTGAAAACAAAGAACTTACGACTTAAAACGACAGCGGATGGAGGAAAGGAACTTGTTGCAGCAGACTATAAGGTCACTGGTTGAAAGACGGAAGAGAAAGGGAGGCACCTTGGATTTCAAGGTCGTATTCCTTGGTTTGGGCTTTAAGCGGTCTAGCTTCGGGCCGAATCGTGTGGCCCATACTTCTAAGTTCTAACGTCAAATTATTAGGTGAAAATTATAGAAAGGGTACTGATATAAGCATTCCATAATATTTTTAGTTGATCCCAAAATATTTTAAACAAAAATAATTATAAATGTAAAACTAAAATAATCTTAATCAATTTAATTTGATTAAATTATTAAAAAATTGAAAATTGGAAATTGAAAATTGAAAAAACCTTACCTTTGTCGCTTTCCTGCGCCACATCGACGCCTCTGGTGGAAGATGCTTCTCTGGTTGGGCCTAGTGGCTGGGCGGACGGTCTAAACAGCGGCCTATCATCGGCGACCCAAAACGGGGTGGTGGTCTGACCGTTCGCAGTCGATTTTGTCGAAATTTCGGGCCCGCTTCCAACCAATTACGACAGGATTCTGGCGGCTCGGGTAGCTTTCCCGGCGGGTCAATATTTCCGGCGGCAGGGAGGTGTTGACGGCGGCGAGGCTGAGGACGATGCCGTGGTCGGGGAACTAGTTGTTGATGGTCACGGCGGTGATGGGAGCTTTGGAGCAGATCCATCTATTTTTTTTTTCCTTTTCCTTTTCTTTTTCTTTTTCATTTTCTTTTTTCTTTATTTTTCCTTTTATTTTATTATTATTCTTTTTATTTTATTTTTATTATTATATTATTTATTATATTATATGGGGTAAAATAGGGTGTTTGTGGGGTTAATTTAGTAAAACTAAATATATTTGAAAATTTTTTGGGGTGTTCTTATCAATTGGGGTCAACTAATAAAATTTTGGGATGCGTATATCCGCGCCCTCATAGAAAATACCACATAATTATTTTTTTTTTCACGACCTCTTAATTGTTTTCATAGTTATACGAGAATTATTGTTTTGTTTACTTAATTACATATATTATTTTTTTTCATATTATATGAGACTTAAGAGTTCCACGCAGGTTTATGAACGTGGCCTTAGTGGGATAAAAGTTTAAACCCATTTACATAAATGGTTTAAATTTTGTTCACCACCAAACTCTGCTTTGCATCTCTTGTTGCAATTTTTTTCATACTTTTCCAGGTTTCTCATACTTCTCCAGGCGAGGTTAGCAATTTTTTTTCGTTTGATTAAGCAGTCACTTAATTAATTTATTTAAGTGATTGTTAGGATCAGCGGAAATAGAAATATTTGCAAAGATTTTAATTTTATTCCATGAAATCAAAATTGAAAAGTAGAAGTGTTTGCAACACTCCTTAAATATGGTTCCCCTTGCTAACTGGATCGTTTTATTTTTTCCCAATTACATTTACAATTGAAGAGTTTTTTCCCTCTGGAAAGTAAATTTTATTTTAACAGTGATAATGGAAAAAGATTGATGGTGCAACGGATTCTACGAGTGATTCTAATTTTGATTTCCGAATGTGACGGCAAAAATCAATAAACATGGAGAAAAAGAAGAAACGTATTGTATATGTTAGGAAGATGGTTAGAATTGAGGTTGGTTATATACTTATTGGCAGTCCTTTATTTTTACTGTTTTTGTTGATCTTTGTAAATTGTAATTTATAGTTTTGTGATTTGATTTGTGTATATGTTTATAGCATGACGATCATCCATCAAGTTCATTACCAAGAGGTGTTCCAGCCATCGATGAGTATAGTCGGCTTCACGATTTGTATAAGAAGCAAATTGATATGGCAAATGATATGAGTGCTATAAAAAGATATAATTAAGGTTTTTGTTGACAAAGTATTTGCAGAGTTGCAATCTATTAAGATGGTAAACTTTGTTAATTTTATGTACTATTATTTTTATGGTGATAGTAATTATTATTTAGTTAAACTTATATTTGAATATTCCTTTATCTTGAGTATTTAGGGTATTCTTATTGTTGGTTCAACTGTTAACGGATGTGGCAATCATGGTGGAGGGGTGGCTGGGCAAAGTGAAGGAGCACGATCACCTAATAATTGCAAGGAGGAAGAATCAACAAAGGTTTGTTTGTTTTTAATTTGGTAACCATTCTGGTGTCAATTTGTTTTTATATGTGCTTATAATCTTTTATTTTTATTTTTGTGAATAGGGAATTAGAAGTGAGATTCTTTGGTCTGTTGGAAGCATTCGTGGATTGTCATCACTTGATTTGGAGCCTGTATGCCTATCTCCACTGTCTATGGAAGCACCCGTGTATTGTATTGATAGCAACCAGGAGAAGAGGAATAAACTTAGTTTGAAGTCGGTTGACCCTGATTTTGATATTATCCCTTTAAGAGAGCCTCAGATTCGTCGTCCAAAACTTAAACTCAAAGTTAATCAGACAACTGGTTTGTCTTTATGACTACTAGATGGCCCTTTTTGGAACAAAAATGATGAGCACGAAGCATTTCAATTTGAAAAATGGCTGCACAGGGGACTTCTTATTAAACCAAAGATGTCTGATGATGGGTACAATACTATTACTTTATTTTTAATTTTTAATAGTTATTTTGTGATGATTGTTTACTTTTTATTGGTAATTTGAATTGTAGTAGGATTGTTTTCTATAAGAAGCAGTGTGCCAATCTCAAACCAGGGTTTAACTTTAATGTTGCTGTAGTAAATGATAAGACGTGGTTTTGGACACTTGCTCAGCCTAAGCATCTTTTTGATGTGATTGTAAGTATTTCTTTTGTTGTTGTCGTTGTTGTTTATTTGATATTTCTTTATAGTATTTATCTCGGTAAATTAATGTTTTTTTCTTTACCAAATTTAAATAATCGGTTAGTAATTATGAAAAACTTTATAATTAAATATTAAATGTGAATTAGGTTAACCCGAGGGTTAATTTGTAATTATAGGCACAACCCTGATTACTGTTTTTGGTAACTGTCAAATTTATGAATAAGTAGGTGAATGTAGGATTTATTTTTTGTAATTCCTTCTGTTTCTTCCCATTTATTTACTGTGTAAAGTAACATGTTTATTTCTGACTTATGATACTCAACATGTAGATGTGATTTTCTATTACTTGAGGAAGATCGCATTTCACTCGAAGTCAAACATACATAAACGCATTACAACGACATATATACGCTTTGATCAGTTGATTGAGAATATATATTATAAATATATTTCTAACCCAGCTGGATTTTTTGTTGATACTTTCAACACTGTAGTTGATTATATATTCGGTCATGAAATGATTTTTGCTAAGTCTTGGTTGGGAGTGGATCATGTTTTGTTTCCTATTCATATTGGGGATAATAAAGTTGGGCACTGGATATTGACAGATTATCATTTGTCGATTGAAGTTTTTATGTTTATAACTCACTGCGAAATGATGATGGTGATCAGATGGTTGTTGAGGTTGTTAAGTGTTATTCTATTATTCTTGTTTAGATCTAAGAGTAGTCTAAATCACCAAAAAACCAAGAAAACAAGCAGTTCAGCAATATAAAAACAGAAAACCAGAAATACGAAAAAGTGCTTGACTTTTATTCCTTAATATCAGGTCGGATCGGCCTTGGCCGGATCCTTTTACAGGGTAGAGCTCTTGTTACAAGCCTTTCTCTCTCTAAAGATCTCTATGTTTCTCTCTCTAGCAGATTGGGGATCCCTTCTCTCTCTCTTGGAGAGGCTATTTATAATTTTCCTTCCAAACCCTAATTGGACACGTGTCACCACCTGGGTGCACCGACTTACCTGACCAATAATATAATCACAAAAACCCTAACCCTAATAGGACACCTGGCGCTTCCTCATTTGTTGCATGTCCCTTTCCAAGTCAGAGAATAAAGCCTTGATCACATCTCTTTCGCCGCCTCGGATCCGACCCCGAATCGTATCGAGGTCAAGCCGACCTTTCCCTGTGGCCGACCACCTTTAACCAAGCCTTTGTTATCCCTCGAACCCATCTTTAAACCATATGATCCCTGCGCGACGCACCTCGTCGAGTTAGTCGAACTCCAGGTCGGCCGCTCTACAACTTACGGAACCAAACCGATCCGGATCGTCATGCCCAACTCATCTCTGCTCGGCATCTTTAGGCACCTGGTCGACATGGTTTGGCGAATTATGCTCCAGGTCGACTGTTCGGCGCGCCGGGTCCCACAAGGTGCGCGGGGTGCTCGGCGCTATGTGCACCTGGTCAGCCAGTTGGCGCGCTGGGTTCCGCAAGGTGATAGGCTGGTCGGGAGTGCTTAGTTTCTCGGCGGAAGACCAGGTCGGCTTGGCCGCTATGTGCACCTGGTCGGCCAGTTGACGCGCCGGGTTCCGCAAGGTGACAGGCTGGCCGGGAGTGCTTGGTTGCTCGGCGGAAGACCAGGTCGGCTCGACACTATGTGCACCTGGTCGGCCAGTTGACGCGCCGGGTTCCGCGAGGTGGCAGGCTGGCCGGGAGTGCTCGGTTGCTCGGCGGAAGACCAGGGTCGGCTCGGCGCTATGTGGCATCTGGTCGGCCAGTTGACGCACTGGGTCCGGCGAGGTGGCAGGCTGGTCGGAAGCGCTAGGATTCTCGGCGGAAGACCAGGTCGGCTCGGCGCTATATGCACCTGGTCGGCCAGTTGACGCGCCGGGTCCCGCGAGGTGGCAGGCTGGCCGGGAGTGCTCGGTTGCTCGGCAGAAGACCAGGTCAGCTCGGCGCTATGTGCACCTGGTCGGCCAGTTGACGCACCGGGTCCCGCGAGGTGGCAGGCTGGTCGGAAGCGCTGGGATGCTCGGCGGAAGACTAGGTCGGCTCGGCGCTATATGCACCTGGTCGGCCAGTTGACGCGTCGGGTCCCGCGAGGTGGCAGGCTGGTCGGGAGTGCTCGATTGCTCGATGGGTTTCCAGGTCGGCTCGACCAAGTAAGCTTAGCAGGTGGCTGAGACAGCTCGACGGGTGCTGCGCGAGTGCACATCCTCGTGCCGGGCGTGCTCGGCCGAGGACTCCATGCTCGGCCTCGGCACTTGGCGCAAAGGTGGGGTGCCCTTGTGCCGGGCCTGCTCGGTAGGTTTCCAGGTCGGCTCAACCAAGTAAGCTCGGCAGGTGCTGCGCGGGTGTTAGTGGCTGGTGAGCGGGAGGCGCCCGGCTGTTCGGTAAGTTTCCAGGTCGGCTCGACCGAGGTTGCTCGGCAGGTGCTGCGCGGATGTGGGTGCTCTCGTGCGGGGCGCTTTCGGTCGAGAACCCTGCTCGGCCTCGTCCCTGCTCGGCGGGTGACGCGCGGTTACTTGCCCTTGTGCCGGGCATGCTCGGCTGGGAAGCTGCTCAGCCTCGGCACTTTGGCGCGCGGGTGATGCGGGGTCTCGTTTGCTCAATAGGTTACAGTTTGCTGACCCGTAACAATTCGGGTCGGCCCGATGCGTACTGGGTAATCATGCATCTGGGTCGGGTAGTTCCTCTCTTATTTCCGACCCGTATTTGGCCATATAGTACCCTTAATCTCCCTATAGTTATTTGGGTCAGGTCGACCATCAACAAGCCCCTGAGTGCGGATTCGGCTATCACTTAGGCGAGTTCGGACTCATCAAAAAAAAATAATTTTTAGGGATGGGTCGACATTGGGGGTTAAATTTGTGGTCTCGGTATTCTGTTTCGTTTGTTATGGTACACCCATAGGTCTGTCCTGTTCGTCATGTTCGTGGTCTGTTCCTCCGGTCGTACGTAGTATGGATCGTCAGTGTACCGTACGATTAGACAAGAGCCCCTTGTCTTTTTCCTTTTTGTCCTCTTCCTATCAATGATCATGGGGGCCCCTTATCCTCTTCCCTTTTGTGGGAAAGTGTGCCTTTGTCCTCTTTTCCTTAAATGGAGTGGGTGTCCATCACTTCTCTTTCTTATAAATGAACGAATCCCCCCTTCTTCAAGTCACTTCATCCATTGTTTTCTATTTTCCCAAACTTTCAAGACTTGTTTTTCTTTGAGGTCTTCTTGAGGAACAAAGCCCCTTTGCTTCTCTTTTTCTCTTTTGTCTTCGTGTTCGACTTTGCCGCCTTCTACCAGCTCTCCTTCCATTTCGAGCTTTCTTCTTGTTTTGTACTCTAAGGTAAAAACTTTTTTCTTTTGTTATTTGTTGTTCAAATGTCTTATAGCCCGGGGTACTCTCCGGATGGGTCCTGTGAGGTGGGTTACCGGGGTGACACGAACTATAGTGGGGTTCGTCCTGAACCGGGGGGCTACGGCTCCCAGTTCGGCCTGAATGAGTACGGCAGCTTCGTCTTCGGCTCTGCTCAGCCTCCCGATTTTGGGAGGTTTGACGATGTGGATCAGTTCGGCTCGAGTGCTCCTTTCGGTCCTGGTGGTCAGTTCGGGGCAGCTTGTGATTTTGGGCCGAGAGTAGAGGTGGGTGCGGGTTATGCGCATAACGAGGCCGGTCCCCCTGGCTCGAGCGAACAACGTGCGGGGGGTTGGTTCAACGATTTGAGCCCGGACAAGACCGGGCTACCGAGTGGCTCGGCCCTTTATCGTAAGGTGGCCAGGAAATCAAACGGGGGCCAAGTCGAAGAAGACGATTCTGATGAGCCGGCTCCTATTAAAGTGGGGAGACGTTCCAAGGCCAAAAAGCTTCCGCCCGGCCCACTGATGGCTCGGCCCCAACGAACCTGCTCCTCCTGACCATTGGGAGAGGGCCGGATCCCGTGGAGAGGGAGGAACTGATGCTAGAGATTACTGTGCAGGGTAGCAACTTGAACGAAAGGCATCTCGAGGAGTATCGTAACGATCATCTTGTGCCTGGTGATGTTCACCTATTTTCGCCCTACCCGGCTGAGCAGAGTACATCGCGGCCCTCGTTCTTGCACGGCTATGTTCCGCGATAGCCTTGTTTTCGGCATCTCCTTTCCGCTCTCCCCCTATGTCACCAGTTTGCTTAGGAGGTGGGACATTCCCCTTGCTCAAATCCATTCCACTGTCGTTGGCTCGTATCTTGGCGTTCGCGGTCCTGTTCAGCGAT
>BMAC01000776.1:222467-237072 GCA_014905375.1 Phtheirospermum japonicum
GTAATTAGGTTATACCTTAAATGTAATTTTTGTAATTATATTGAGCGTCGAGTATGATTATGGTTAATTATGAAAAGTACCCTAGAGTTGACATAATAACTAAAAAAAAAGAGCCAATTTTTAAAATTATAAAACTGCCACTAAGGTTTGTTTTTGTGTCAAAATTAGGGAGTATAATGTTATATTTCTAAAAATGTGAAATGAGTTTTTTTTTGGAATATTTTTCTGAATATGGAGGGGTAAATGTAAGATAAAATATAAAAGTTTGAGGTATTTTTCTTATAATATGAAAAGTTGGGCGGCTATGATTTTTCTTTCCTTTCTGTTAGTTGTGTATATTTATAATTAGGTTATACCTTAAATATAATTTTTTAATTATATTGAGCGTCGAGTTATGAATTATGGTTAATTACGAAAAGTACCATAGAGCTGACATAATTACAAAAAAAAAAAAAAAAAGAGCCACTTATTAAAATTACCAAACTGCCACCAAGGTTTGTTTTTGTTTCAAAATTAGGGGGTATAATGTTATATTTCTAAAAATATGAAATGGGGGTTTTTGATTATTTTTTTGAATATGGAAGGGTAAATGTTAGATAAAATTAATGTTTGAGGTATTTTTTTATAATATTAAAAGTGGGCTCTTTTGATTTTTCTTTATTTTTTGTTAGTATGTATTATTTGTAATTAGGTTATACCTTAAATGTGATTTTTGTAATTATATTGAGCGTCGCGTATGATTATGGTTAATTACGAAAAGTACCCTAAAGTTGACATAATTGCAAAAAATAAAAAAGAGCCAGTTTCTAAAATTATAAAACTGCCACTAAGGTTTGTTTTTTTGTCAAAATTAAGGGGTATAATGTTATATTTCTAAAAATGTGAAATATTTTTTTTAAATATTATTTTGAATATAGAGGGGTAAATGTAAGATAAAATATAAAGTTTGGGTATTTTTTTTATAATTTTAAAAGTGGGCTGTTTTGTTTTTTTCTTTCTTTTTTGTTAGTGTGTATTATTTTTTATTAGATCATACCTTAAATGTAATTTTTTAATTATATTGAGCGTCGAGTATGATTATGGTTAATTACGAAAAGTACCATAGAGTTGACATAATTACAAAAAAAAAAGAGCTAATTTTTAAAATTACAAAACTGCCACTAAGTTTTGTTTTTGTGTCATAATTAGGGGGTATAATGTTATATTTCTAAAAACGTGAAATGGGACTTTTTTGAATATATTTTGAATATGGAGGGGTAAATGTAAGATAAAATATAATGTTTGGGGTAATTTTTTTTTATAATATTAAGAGTGGGCTGTTTTGATTTTTCTTTCTTTTTTGTTAGTGTGTATTATTTGTAATTAAGTTATACATTAAATGTAATTTTTGTAATTATGTTGAGCGTCGAGTAAGATTATGGTTAATTACGAAAAGTACCCTAGTGTTGACATAATTTTAAGAAAAACAAAAAGAGCCAATTCTTAAAACTATAACACTGCCACTAAGGTTTATTTTTTTGTCAAGATTAAGGGGTATATTGTTATATTTCTAAAAATGTGAAATGATTTTTTTGAATATTATTTTGAATATGGAGGGGTAAATGTAAGATAAAATATAAAGTTTGGGGTAATTTTTTATAATCTTAAAAGTGAGCTGTTTTGTTTCTTTCTTTCTTTTTTGTTAGTGTGTATTATTTGTAATTATATTATACCTTAAATGTAGTTTTTATAATTATATTATGCGTCGAGTATGATTATGGTTAATTACGAAAAGTACCCTAAAGTTGACCTAATTACAAAAAAAGAGCCAAATTTTAAAATTACAAAACTGCCACTGAGGTTTGTTTTTTTGTGTCAAAATTAGGGGGGCATAATGTTATATTTTGAAAATGATAGTGCAAAAATATTGGACCCTTAGTGCAATTTTCGCATAAATATATGCATATATCCTACATTTGTTGGTGTCTATAAAATATATCCAACAGTAAAGGTTCTTGATGGAAAATGATGATTTAAGTAATAGAATCAATGATAATTCAGTTTTACCTTTACCAATTCACGAGTTAAATAATTTTTTAGAACCAACATATAACAAGAATAATTAAATAAATTTACTCTAAGATTTAAATAAGGTTTGTTTACATAAATTTACATAAATAATTACATAATTACAATAAAAGAGAGCCAATTTTTAAAATTATAAAACTGCCACTGAGGTTTGTTTTTGTGTCAAACTTAGGGGGCCTAATGTTATATTTCAAAACCGCCCTAGAGTTGATTATGGTTATACCTTAAATGTAATTCTTGTAATGGGTTTAGGGGTTTAGGGCTTAGGATTTTAGGGTTTAGGGTTATGGTTAATTACGAAAAGTACCCTAGAGTTGACATAATTACCAAAAAAAAAAGTCAGTTTTTAAAATTACAAAACTGCCACTAAGATTTGTTTTTGTGTCAAAATTAGGGGGCATAATGTTATATTTCTAAAAACGTGAAATGAGATTTTTTTGAGTATTATTTTGCATATGGAGGGGCACATGTAAGACAAAATATAAAGTTTTGGGTATTTTTTTATAATTTCAAAAGTGGGCTGTTTTGTTTTTTTCTCTCTTTTTTGTTATTGTGTATTATTTCTAATTAGGTTATACCTTAAATGTAATTTTTGTAATTAAACTAAAGACTAACTGGATGCAAAACAAATGAAATTAAAGAATTGGAAATAAAGCAAAACTAAATATATATTGAGCATCGAATAAACCTAATTATGTTTGTTGCTATTTAAGTAATAACAATTAACAAACTATATTAAGAATTAAAAAAAGTGTCATCACACAGAATTCTAATATAAAAAAAATACTTAAAACATTAGTAATTCCAAAACTATTGGTCTCACTACAAATAATAAAATTCTAGTCATTTTTTGGGGGATTTCGTCATGTTTTGATATTGTGTCCCTTCTCACCACACTTGCCACACCTGGCTCTTTTAGTGAACTCTCCACTCGAAAGGTATCGTGTTTTCTTTGGCCATCCACATCTTGTTGTTCCTTTTAGGGGAAGGACCAGTTGGTCTTGGTTTTCATTTGAAATAATTCTCGTCACATCACAGCTAATGGGAAATACAGCGTCTTCATATGTAGCAAGCATAGTTTCCTTAAGATAGTACCTTGAACAATATGGGATTGGGTCCTCATTATTGCCTCGCAACACACTCAATGCATTTGGACATGGGAGTTCATCCATTTCGAATTGATTGCACGTACATGATTTACTTTTCATGTCAAAAACATAACTTAAAGTCCCCAACGACACTTTATATATCCAATCATTCGCTTTTTTACCTGTTTTTGTATATAAATAAAAAGAAATTTATTGTTATGGATTTTTAAAGTAACAAATGTGAAAATTGCCTCACATTGTAATACTTACTGTCAGCCGTAAGGAAGACCTATAATTTTGATCCAACATTTCTTGTCCACGCTTGGTTAAGGTCGTGAATGTGGAAATAGCTTCATGTTTATTTTTCACATTCAATTTTTGTTGCAAACTCCTCAACGACTCAAAAAGTGTAGCTACTGGTATCTCTCGGGCAGCTTTTGTTGCTGAATTCAATGATTCGGCTACATTTGATGTCATCGCCAGGAACCTATTACGTGAGCAATGTACACGTACCCATTTTTCAAACCCGACATCTTTTAAATAAAACGTAATCCGTTCATCTATTAGTCACAACTTTGTTATGTGGTGATTGAATTCATCTATGGTGTACGACTTCGCCGCTGCTATAAATGATGCACTCATGGCCTGTTTTTTTTTTTTTTTTGAAATGCTTCTTCAAGTTTTTCAGTAAATGATATATGCATGCACATTGGGCAGCTTCAGGGTAAACCTACCATCATTTTCCCAAAAAAATCACAAATTGTTAATTATTTGTAAATAAATATGAAAATTTAATATATCTTAGTTTGTTAGGTTAAAGTTTCGGGAGTATTTTGTAATTACTAAATTTCTTACGAGAAGATAAATTGTATATTTTTATTTATTAATATTGGTTATCTCAAATCAATTTAAAGTCACAGACGCGCAGAAGAAAATTTATACTGTCTCAAGAATCAATTTAATTGAAGATCATTATAAATAAATAAAGAACAAATAAAATAAATTAATGAAAAAAAATTATTCCTGACCTTTGTAATTGCCTTCACTATGGTCTCATGTCTGTCGGACATAATGCACATTCCTCGTCTACTACCAATTGCTGATTTAAGTGTCTCGAAAAACCAGTTTTACGACTCATTATTTACGGAATCCACCACAGCATAAACAAGGGGCACAATATGTGCGTTCGCATCTTGTGTGCTAGCTGTTAGCAGGGTACCTCCATAAGACACTTTAAAAAATGTTCCATCGACGATAACAATAGGCCGACAATGCTGACATCCTTTTATAGAAGCATTCAATGACATAAACATGAACCTAAACCTTTTGTTTTCTGATTCGATGCTGAGTCGGACACTACCTAAACTTGCCTTGCGTACTTCTTTTAAATAACAAGGTAATTTCTTATATGATTCATCTGGATTTCCTTGTATGTCATCTTGTTCTTTCCTTTTCGAATGCCATGCTTTATGATAGTCGAGATATACTCCTTTGAGTTTCATATCTCTAATTATATCCGCTAGAGTGTAAATAGTCTTTGGATTGCATAATTTTTCTTTGATAATATTTCCTACAATTCTTGAAGTGGCTTGTTGTTGGTTGTTCATTCTTATATCTATAGGACAAGTGTGTATGTCCACCATCTCTCTTATCTTGAAGTAACTTGACTTACAAACACGAGAAGACTTTATAAACCAGCCACAAGAGTCGTCTATACATTTGATAAAATACTGCCTCTTACATGACTTCTCGACTTTGAATTGGAAATCCTCGTTAATAGCATATTCACCTATAAAATCTTTTAAAACCTCATTATTCCTAAATATCTGCCCCACTTTGATACCATTTTCCAAAGTATTATCTAGCATTCCTTCCATGTGTTTGCAATGGTCAACATGAAGTTCTCTTACTTTGGATTCGGCTGCATCCATCATCGCTTTGGCTGTGATATCTGTACAACTTGTAATGTCTCCTCCTGTTTCATAGATCAGTTCATCCATTCGGTTTGGAGAAAATTGTTGTGTTTCGATCTCAACTACTTATGCCTGCTCAGCTTGTTAGACTTCTTCAACTGTGAACGAGCTCATGAATTTTTTCCTTATATTCACTACCGACGTGCAGATTGAAAACAGAGTGTAATCGTGTTCTTTTTGTTTTAGTTCTCTGTAGAATTGCAGGATGTCATTGTTGATAACCATGCAGATTGGAAACAGAGTGTAATCGTGTTTATAGGTGGATAACCGTGCTTTAGTTGATACTTTATATGCAATGACTGTGAGGCGAAGTTGAGCTGTATTTTATTTGCGATAATTTCATGAAATTCATCGAACTTGCTTTGTGGGTTAATTAAGACACCACACACTTGAAAATTTGTGTAATTGTTGGTTGTGTCCCACTGCCCGTTGTAATGGACAAATGTCAAAATTGCATTCATATTTAAACTCTGCACATAGTTACACGAGTAAGAGTCGAGTTTGGATAACTATACAATACTATTACCATAATAAAGTATTTTCTACAAAAGAGAATGTTTAAAAATAAAATACGAGGTTGAAATGTATTAAATAATCTGCAGTTGTAACATAAAATCAGATATGCCTCATAAAATCATATGCAGCTGTATTAATATGAAATAAGAACCAATTCTACACTTGAAAATTTGTACAAATTGTGTATACTTGGAACATTCAACAGTTATCCTCAGAAAATTAATATTCACAGTTACCTCAGAAAATTTGTACAGATTGTGTATATTTGGAAAAATATTCAACAGTTAGTGAAATCAATCTACATTAAAAAATTAAACAAGTTCCACTAATTAATCAGAGTACATAAAACAAATTATGTATTATACAAACACAGGCCTCCCTAAAGCTTATGTGACAAAATAGCAAAAAGTAAGATTGTAGTTATTTAATACCTAATTTTTGAGTAGGGATTCAGATGATCAAAAAGCATGAGAAATTTGTCGTGGATCTTTTGGCATCTACGCTGTTTTGGTTACAACTTGTATGTGGGGAGAAAATTACATTTTTTTCTTAATAAAGTATTAAAATATTATTAAAAAAAGAAGAAAACCGTTCATACAGACGTAGATCACAACATCCATTCCTTGACTAAAGACATCTGTTCGGGCCTTATTAAAACCTCCCAAGGTAAACCCACCCTTGTGGGAGAAACCCTCGTGGTGGAAAGAGTACCCTCCCCATGCCAGTAGTTGAAGGAACATACCAAAGCGATCAAATACGCTAGGGGCCACAAGCTGGCTGAAGGTAAAAGTAATCTACAACAAGCAAGTCGTGATCTAAAAAGCAGCAATACCAAGGTCCTTAGCTGAACCGAGATTAGGCTGCTAACCGAGGGGCTGAGATCAAGACCCTGATGAACGGTACACCATTTTGCCCAAAATATCATCGTTCACCAGATCTAAGAGGAACGTCGGAGGTGACGTGAACCAGCCGTAACTAGGAAAATCGGACTTGGAGAGCGCATCAGCAGTGCGATTGCCTTCTCGATAAACATGCGAGACCATGAACTCAATCGAGGTAGTGAGGAATAGAATCCGACGCTAACGAGCTAGAAAGCACCAAGGAACCTCAAGACTACGCTTTACAAAGAGCTCCGCCATATAATTCGAGTCGGATTCTAGCCAAACCCGTCTCTATCCTCTCTGATCAGTCTCCTCAACCGCAATAATTGCGGCCTCAAACTCTGCCTCAAAGGCAAAACCCTAGCCAAGCGATCTTGGAAAATTGCCCTTACCAAATCCCCGACAAGTGCGGAAGATGCCCGCCGCCATGTAATCACCAGGACAGCGCAATGCACTGCCATCTGTATTCACCTTAATCCAACCAGGTGAGGGGGCATTCAGGTCACAGGGGAGAGGGTGGGCGGAGGCGTTGGCCCTCCACGCACACCCAGTTTTCTCAAACACACCTGGTCGGAAATAGTGTTCGGGCGTGGGCCCTCCACGCACACCCAGTTTTCTCAAACACACCAGGTCGGAAACAGTGTTCGCCATCGTGCCATGATAAAGGGCAGAAGACTCGAGAATGAGTGAACGAATCAAGATAAGGGCCTTCGTGGTGGTAGGTTGGACTCCATTATGGAAGAAATCGCACCTGAGGTGCCATATTGTCCAAACCGCCGAGATAAAAGCCGCTTTCCATAAGAAGAGTACCTGCACACTAAAACAACAGTCAAAAGCAAAAACACAAAAATTATTGAAACCACCTGAGAGAGGGAGTTGTATGTCAAAAGAGTTCTCAATCCAACTCCAAATGTGACGCGCAAAGTGGCAGTCCGTGAGAATATGATCGACCGACTCAGAATGCTCGAAGCAAAAGCAGCAAAATGAAGGATCAATGAACCCCCGCCTGCGGATCACGTCGAAGACACCGAGCCGATTAAGTATTTCCTTCCAAACAGTGATAGAGCGCTAAGTAGGAATATGAGAAGACCAAATCCAATTGCCCCACTGAACCTTAAGAAACTTCTGTCGAAGGTAATCATACGCAATCTTGGCTGAGATGTCCCCAGTAGGAGAGAGAGACCAAACACATTTATCCTCGGTGTGAGGTACCATGGGAAAGTGGAGGATGTCGATAACGATGTCCGTATACGCAGTGAGAAAGCTCTCCGTCAGGTGCCAAACCCCAGAAATGAAGTAATCAGCAATAGTCTGAGAGAAATGGGGCTTAAAAGTCTCAGGAATGCCAATGCGAGAGGCGATGGAATAGCTGAGCTAATTATCCCACCAGAAACTAACCCTGGAGTCACTGCCGGGAATCCAACGAGAGTTCTCCAAAATGCTAATAACATGACGTGCAGCATACCGTTTTAATTCTCAGTAGTTTTTTTTTTCTTCAGCAGTTTCTTCTCTTTTTTTTCTTCCGTCATGAGCAGTTTCTTCGCGGTTATGTTCATATTTTGAGTTAAAATATTTTGAGTTCGTATATTTTTTATTTTTCTACTATGACCGTGTTTTTTAAAAATCTAGGTTAAATATAGGTAGTTTCGTATTTTCCCCAATTATTATGTACATCCGGGTGTATATTGATCCATACACTCGGTAAAAAGTATATTTCAAATGTGATAATGTTCATTTCGTTAAAATAAGTTTTTATATTTATTTTGATATACTTTTATTTTTACTATAATAAATGTGCATTTATAAATACATAACAGATATAAAAATATTTATATTTGCTATGATAAAAATTGTTCATGTCTTTTATAATAAAAGTGCATCTCTATTGTAATTAAACATCAATATACATTTTAGTGTGTGTGTGTGTGTGTGTATATATATTTGTTAATCATATAAAATGTGATAAATATGAATCTCAAAGAAATAAATGTACAAGTTTTCATAATATAGATGAAAGTACAATCTATCGTAAAAATGTATATTTTTGTTGTAATAAATATTCATCTTTGGGTGTACGGTAAAATATACACTCGTGTGTGCGTAATAATGACTATACTTCTAACCCAACAATTCAGTATTAGGGCCAAAATGCTAAATTGAAAAACAGTCCAGTAACTAGAGGTATCGATTACTTAAATAATTATGTAGTTTGGTGAAAAATACATACTCTCCAATAACTAAACAAAGTTATGCAATTTAATCCAATTTCATCGGAAAAGAAAAAATATGCCAAAATCTTAAATTTCCAGTCATATTTGATGATTTAGACCAATTTTGACTTTATTAGGGTTTAGTCAAGATGACATAACATAAAATAATTCTTTTTTTATAAAAATAGAAATTTATTTAAAAATCTAATTATTTTTAAAATATGAAAAATAGTTGTATAAAACACTCCCTCCATTCCTAATTAATTGACGTTCTTGACTCTTATTAGCAAAATTTAAAACGTAATATATTGACTACTCTACCCTCAAGTAAATCTTATCAATATCTTATTAAGATTATCTTTCCAACAATATTCTCTTTCTATCTCTCTCTCATTTATGTTCTTTCTATCACTTTCTATCTAAATTCTCTCTCTCATACTGCAGCAAAAAAAAATCAGTATCTCTTCTTCGCCTATTTCATGAAAATTCGATCTCCAAAAATTTAAATTTGTAGAGCGATAAAAATTTCAAAATACCAAAAAAAAATTCGAAACTTCTTGTATCTTTTTCTTTCTTATTTCATGGAAATCTACTCCACCGAATTTTTAATTTTAAGCATGATTAAAAAATTTCGAAATACCAAAACGTTCAAAGTCCCTCTGTCTCACCCATTTCATGAAAAATCGGCCCTCCTAAAATCTAAATTTTGAGCGTGGCCAAAATATTTCAAAACACTTATACGGAGCCAAAAGGACAAAAAACACTTATATAATTAAAGCACTGCTGATAATAATAAAAACACTAGTTCTCAGTTCTCAAATAAGGGAGGTTCTCATTAGAGCCCCATCCCCCCCATACACAAGTATATACTTGTGTGAGACTGATCTCATACAACGAGACCACATGTTACCATACACATTCTTTGCCCACCTGCCCAATCCCATAAAATACTAATTATAAAAAGAAAAGAAGCATCAAAATCCAGCCTCATCCCCTATCATCTCTCTCTATATATATATCACTGTCGCACTCACAATTGTCGGCTCCCACTAAAAACCATCCACTAATGATGGGAATTAAAAAATATTATATCATTTGAATCATCTCGACCCCATTTTTCTAGATCCATAACCGAAATTACGACTAGATATTTTGGTAATCATAGATCTAGAGTCAGATTGATTAGATTCTAAACTTTGACATCAGATCTATGATGATTTACTGGACCAAATTTGAATCATCAATCACTAGTTTAGTTATTCAAATCAGTGTTAAAATTATTGTGATGACGGTAGGTTTTTTCTCTCTTTTTCCTTTCTTTCTTCTCCCTGAATCTCACTCTCTGCGGTTGTGATTTGAGGTTGGTCTATGCTTGCTGATGTGTATGTGTGTCACTGGTGAAGTATTATGTAGATGATATAGTGTGTGCAGGTGCTAATATGTTTCATTAATGTATTTTCCATTATTGTGACTTTGCATTGGTTTTTACTAATAGATTTGGCGCCTACAGGTGGTGTAGGCGGATTGTGGGTGGCGAGGTGTTGGGGTGGTGGTTGGGGGAAGGTGTGTGTTAGTTTTGTTTTATTGTATTATTTTCCTTTGATTTGATATTTTTATAGAATGGGGTGGAGTTTGGGGATGAGGGTCGCAGAGTCATAGGTTAGTGAATCACCTGAGATACGGCGGCAAGAAAAGTTTATTTAAAGCATACCAATTTCAAATAAAAGTATCACGATTTTAGGTAAAATATCATTTCAAAGTATGATATATTTATGTATAAGAGTATTATAAATCATATTAAAAGTATCACAAAATTAGCTAAAAGTTTCACAAATTCATGTATGTGTGTTACAAATTGATATGATATTAACTTATAAATATATAACAAATTAATATAAAGTATCACAAATATAGTTAAATGTATCATAATTTGATAATATTACAACTTTACATATAACTATTAGTTATATACTTCTATGTGGAGTATAAGAAAAATTAAAGGAAGTATCACAAATTTATTTAAAAGTATCACAAATTTAGGTAATAATATTATATATTATAACTTATGTAAAAGTATCACAAAGTGCAGTAAATGTATCACAAATTGAGTTAAAGGTATCATAATTTTTAAGTACAAAATGCAGTACAATTATCAGAAAACATGTGCAAGTTTTAGAAAACGCATGATACTTTAACTATGTTTTGTGATACATGATAGACCGATCGAATTGCGCACTCCTCTTTAAAAATAGAGAACTGTGGAATCTCCCCAGCAATAGGCCGGGATCAATTGTGATGCGGCGAGTTCTTCTCGAGTCATGTCTCTTGAGGAAGAGTAATCGTTATACGATTTTTGCATTTGTAAACATGAAGTGAGAAAGAAGAAATGGAAAACCTATTCTAAATACAAGGACACATTGCTTTGGTTTTGGTTTTTAAAAGCTACTAAGGCGAGATCCGAAATCAAAAACAAGAAAGCAAAGGTCTAAGTCACTAGACTCGTCTCCACGACCAATTAGACAATTTTTCAAGAATTTAATTTGCATAAGTCGGGGTTATCAACCACAATACTAGGGTAGTCAATCCCAACCTCATTTTATTTAAACCTGACATTGATATCTCATTTCTATATCAATCAACGTCCAAAGACAATTAAGAGTTGGCCAAACAACTAGTTTTACAAATCAAAATTGTACAAATTGAGATACACACAATAAGTTGCCCAGTAACTTGACAATTGTTGGTTATAAACTCACCTAGGCCCTATACAAAATATATCTAGCCTAAACACATGGGAGGTTGCAACAAATCAAAACAAAAGCAAGCAAGAGAATTTAAAATGAAATTAAAAGCCCTAAATATGAAACTAAGCAATAAAGGAATTGATTGAGCAACCAAAATTTAAATTGATAATATATCCAGTAACCTAATAACAAAATAACCACATATTTCAAAGCTTTAAAGGAAATAGTGATAAACGAAGCCCCGATCTACAAAAAGAACAAAAATCAATGAGCAAAATAAAGCAAGTAAAGGCAAGGGTAAAATAGAAAGAAACTAAAATTGGTTGAACAAAATAAATCCATATGCATAAAGGAACTCAAATGTTGAATCTTGTAGTAAACCGATGAAAAATGAGCACTAGATTCACAAATAAAGTTCTTTGAGAAGAGAATCCCCACCCACCCCCCAAACTTGAAGAAAAAGCTAAAACAGGGTCACCTAAGATAAGAGGGTGGGTGGGTTGTTAAAAATGTGGACAGGGGACCTATTTACAGGGATAAAGGGTCATTCGGTGCAAAAAAAAAAAGAGTCCTTAGCTGAGAGGACTCTTTCTTGGACGCAACTTTCATAGGACACCGAGCTACCACCGACAGAGAAGAAGGGGCATCGAATGGACTTAATCCTTGAACATGTAGCACCAAATGGGTACTAGAGGGTCCACCGAGTATTAACTGAGGTTTTGCTTGAGCTACATTTCTAGCGGCAAAGTTGCACAGAGGATCTTCTAAGGCTGTACCGAACCAGGGAACCAAATTACTAAGGTTTGGGTTGAAAGCTATAAATGGTCATTTTAAGCATCACTGAGGCACTAATGAGCCTCCACCTAGAAAATTCACCAACTTAACGAAGAGATATTGAAGTATCTTGTTCAATGTTATGTCATTGTTCAAGGATGCACGCATGCCACTGGAAACTGACAGACACTCTCGGTTGATTAGAGGCTCACTGGGCTGATTCCTACCAGGGTTGCTGAGAGTGGCACACGTCATGGTGGAGTACTGTTGATAACATATGGGAGCTACGTGTGATGGTTTCTGCAATGATGCATAGCTTCCAATCAGGTGATGGGAAATTCAAAGGTTCCCTTGGTTGATGACTATCGGGACTGAGAGATATTGCGCGCGTGGCTGCCGATGGAAATAGGCAGTGATGCTCAGCTATTGCCAGTGCTTGCGAAGGGTTGTGGCCAAGATGCACAACTTCTAGGCATGAGTTTCCAGTGTCTTCCGAGATTGGCGCCAGGCCTGACCATTAAGAGGCTCGCCAGGACATTATGTGTGGGATGTGTGGACATGCGGCCGACAATGTGTGGGTGTGGTAGATGCGTTCTAAATTTTTGGCCATCATCATTTTCACTCAATCTTTGCACTATCAACTCATCATGAGAATTTTCGGGCTTGGACCGTCTTCTGATCTCGGCCCAAGCTTGATTTGACCAAGCTTGACCATACACAATAAAATAACATAAAAATCTTAAAAAAGATGAAAAAAAACAAAAAAAAAAACAATAAAAAATGAAACAAGCTATGAAAATGTATAATATAGCAAAATGACTCAATTTATGACAAATAATTAAGAAAAAAAATGCAAAATGAGATTCAAAAATACACGAGAAATACATATAAATATGTACAAATCAATTCCCTCACACTTCACTTTTTGCTTTCCTCATGCAATACTAACTTAAACATAGATAACTATATTCTAGTCCACAAATACTCTAAGGACTAATGTACATGAATGAATAGAGAATTAGTTCTATTCGTCACTTACCACCATGACAAAGAACGTCCCCCGATAATTTAAGATAAACGGCTTAGACTTCCTTCCGGTCAATTAACATAATGAGTTGCCCTCCATGCAAGCCTCACGTTAATACACGAGCCAAGACCTATCCACACTCAAATATGCTAGGTCATCATCCGACTAACTCAATGCTCACTATGCTCCTGTTTTACATGACTACAACTAATATATAAAAATAAAAAACTTGTGCAAGAGTTTCTCCACCTTGCATGACTTATTACATAAACATTCACAACTTGTACGATGGTTTCTCCACCTTGCACTTTTCCTTTCCTTTTCTTTTTTTTCCTTTTTCTCTCTTTTTTTTTTGTACTAAGTGATGAAGTACTAGATGAGCAACTATTTAAAACACGAATTATAAAAACACATATATGAGTGTTTATGACTCCAATACTTATTTTCAACATGAAACTTAAATAATTTGATAAAGCTCAATGGTGGACTCCAGAGATAAGTCATAATATCTCACAATTTATTACAAACGCCTAATAATAGAGAGAAACAGAGCATGGGGCTTGCAAAAAGTACTCAACCTTCACTCAAGATGTATATTGATAGAACAAGGCTTGATGCATTTTCACAAGAAACCTACACTTCAAGATCCATAATTATACTAAAGCCGAACAAAATTCTAAGCTCCTAACCAAAACTTCAAGTCGAGTTACCTTGCCAAGGTTCCAAGCAATGTCAACTAAACTATGGGTATGTTTTTCGGACAAAGCTAAAAAGCTAGTTGATAGCTGAAAAGCTAGCAGCTGACTGATAAGTTATTTGATAGCTGATAGCTGATAGCTGATAGCTAAAGAGTGATAGCTGAAAAGCTAGATGATCTAAATAAAATCATTTGGCAAATTTAGCTATTAAGCTGCCTCAAAAATACAAAAGTACATGTTTAAAATAATATTGTTAATGCTATTTTTTATTTATTTTTATATAATATTAGGATTATAAATTTAGTTATTATTGTTTTTGTATTACCAATTTCATTATATATATATATGGCTATTTTAAGAGTAATGTTTTATCAATGACATCTCACCATATCAATGAAAACATTAACTCTACGGGAACATTTATATGAATAATCACAAACAATCAAAATAATAATTCAATAAATGCATTGCCATATATATAACGATATATATAATAATTGTGATCAAGTATAATATTTTCAAACCTCATTATCTCTAGGACATTTATACTTATATATATATATATATATTATATATTATATATATATATATATATATATAATGAAAATTGGAAATACAAAAACAATA
>BMAC01000776.1:237097-288099 GCA_014905375.1 Phtheirospermum japonicum
CCCCGACTAATGATTATCAAGATTGGGATATTGATAATATAATATATGTCGGCATGTGGTCTGCATCACATTCTTAGAGAATGCAGTTAGTCTCACGACTGCCAATAATAGTTATTCGTGATAGACACATGGATACTTTAGAGAGTATTGGTAAACCCTACTGATAAGTTATTTATTGTATGTCTATAAACTTATCAGTGTATAAAGTGTATGATAATCCTTTGACTTGAGTTCAATATGCACATTGTTTACTGAGTGGTGTACTTTGACCATGACCAATGCTTGCATTCCTTTTAGGGGTAGATATGGCTTGTGCTGGGTACATCATGATGTAATTGAAGGTGGTAATTGAGCCAAGAAAGAATTCGTTCCTCTATTGTAATTTCGAGAGAGATTACTCATAATCTCTATATTAGGTTGACTTAAGTCATTGGCCAATGCAAGAGACATATTCAATATAGTAATTGAGTATGGTCTAGTTGTCGACTAATAAAGATGAGATAAATTGATTAAGCCATTGAGATAGACACTTGGATAAATCTTAAACTTAATCGAGTGATTCAGAATGAAAGGAATTTCACCAAAGCTTTGTATAAAGGTTATAATTCGCTGAGTTCAAGTGAATGTTCTTTATATATTGAGTTCGTCCAACTAAGCCGTCTAGGAGTTTTGTTTGGATCATCATTAGATTGATGTTATATATAAAGGCCTATAGGGTCATACTATATGCGATTAGTTTTCTGACTTAAGAGTGTATCAAGAAAGTATTAAATATTTAATTTAGAATTGTAATATTTAATTGTTAATAATCATGATGTTAATTTCTATTTGATAGAAATTACTTAATTAAACTAAATTGTATTTGGATTTAATTATCTATGTTATATTAATAAAGGTATTTGGGCTAAAATTATTTTGGGCCCATGTCTTGGACAAGTCCAATCCTTTTAGGATTAGGGTTCTCTTATATACCTAGTATAAATATAACATAAAGTCATAAGTTGAAGACAATGAAAAACAGAGAGATACAGAGAGTTTTTAGAAAACATAAATCCTGATTTTGAGATTGGGAGTTGTTGAGCTTTCGTGAGATTTCCTAGCTTTCTTCACGATAGTAATACACTGGAGTTGGATCTTGCAGCTGGAGAACTAATTGCGTGGATACCTTAGTATTGAACTCGGATCTGGAATCTACTGTAAGGTCTTCTTGCTTTTCTCTTGTTTATTTATCGCATAAATATATTCGTTCACAGTATGTATCTGATTGATCTAAAAATTTTAAAACTTCCGCTGCACGAGCATGGTGTTCGTCTCTTCAAATTCCAATAGTGGTATCCGAGCCGGGGCTGTGTCAACGATTGTGTTTATAAAATCATAATATTAATTATGGGTTTATTATTATTTAGTTGTTCTTTAATTTCATTAAAGAATTTATTACAATATTCAATCGTGTTAATTTTATTGACATTTAAAAAAAATTGGAATCAGTTTTTGGAAAACTGAAAGTTGAAAATTCAAAAATAAAAAAAAACTGCATAATTAAAAGTTTAAATTGGAAATGGGACGGAAACCGTACTTGTGCATCGATAACGCCACAGAGTTGCTCCCACCTGGCTATGGCCTGGAAGACGCCTTGGACGGAGTCACAGCTTGCTTGACGGGTGGCTATTCCAGAGGACAAGGGTAGCAGCCGTTCACAGCCGATTCTCCCGAAAGTTCAAGCTCCATTTTCGGCAGCTCCGGGAGCTTTTCCAGTGGGCCTCTGCTGCCGACGGCTTTGTCTCTTCATGCGGCGAAGTTTGGCATCGGCTCCGGTGGCCGACGAGGCCTGAATCAAAAGCCCTAAATTCGATTTAGGGCTTGGGTAAATTTTTTGAGAATTTGATATAGTTTTGGGATTGATTTATAATTTTAGAAATTTATGAAATCAAAGAACTGCCCTAAGTTTTTAGAAAACTGTGTGGCTGCCCATAACTTTTCAGAAATTGTGTTCTGACCCTAGAAACTTTCCAAAAAACTATTTTAAGGCCAAATGACATTTCTGTAATTATTAAAACTTTCAAAAATTGCAGAAAGGACCCTAAAACTTTCAAAAAATTATTAAGGGGTTTTTTGGCTATGCTGAAAATTCTGAAAATTTATTTTTCACTTAACATCTTTTAAATTATCTTAGAAATTAATTTTAAATTTAGAATTTAATTAATTTCTAAATTAGAGCATTTTTTTAAAAAAAATTATTTAGAAATAAGAATTAAATTTGAAATTTAATGATTTCTAAGTTTAAACCTTTTAAACTAGAAATCGGATTAAATTTGGAATTTAATTTTTCTAAATTTAAATGATTAACCCATGATTAGTATTATATTATTGCATTATTTGATAATGTGAATTAAATTAAAATTTTAATTTTAATTTAATTATGGAATTGTTCCTTTACTTGTCCTAATTGTCTATGTGCTCGTATATTACTTTTTAGCATAGAGTTCGCATATATTGTTTGGGTAGACGGTGCCCATTATTTGTCGGACCGTTTGCTTACAAACTCTGGGTAGGCGGCGCCCAATATTTGTCGGACCACCTTATAAATTATGGGTAGGCGGCTCCCAATAATTGTTTACTGTTCATTTGGATCTTGTTAATTGTTAAACCCCGATAAATGTTCCCCAAATAAAATATGAGTCTCATCTTGGATGAACGCACTGTCCATTATAATTGGGTGAGTACGAGACTTTTTTCGTCCATGAGTATTTGCACCCTAGTGCTTGCTCTGGTCGACGAGGTTAAGGCTTGCTCATAGATGCATATGTTTGTGATCATGTAATGGGGTTGACTTACTTAGTTCTTTCCTGTCGCCCTAGCGTCAGAATCAACTAAGGGAATAAGATTGAATTAGACTTGATCGACCAAGAGTTATAATTATCTATAATTGGTTTGGACACCTACCGGTTGTGCTATTATGGTCATCAACCCTAGCAGAGGCTGCAATAGTATGAATATGGATCTTGGCTCACTTGATCATATTTGATATGAGTTCGTATTTTACCGTGGGGTCGTAGAATATGTTAAAATAGTGGGAGCTAATTATTAAAGTCCTTGTTAATTAGCCAATAACTATGATCATAGGAACTAGAATTGGAGTTTTAATTCCCGGTCTATTTATTTTCTCCATATTAGTTAAGATGTCGAATTTATCATTGAAATATTTGGTTGAAATGATCAAGTTGACTGGACCAAACCTTATGGATTGGTTGCACAATCTGCGTTTAGTTCTAAAACGGGAAAAGATTGAGTATGTGTTGGACACACCTGTTCCTGAAATTCCTGATAAAAGTTCTCCTAAATATGCCAAGTTTGACATGGATATTCATGGGAGACATAAAGATGATGCAACTTCGGCACAATGTGTCATGCTAACTGTGATGACGACGGAATTGCAGAGACAACATGAACACATGGCCCCTTATGATATGTTAGAGCATTTGAAGAGTCTTTATGCTTCGCAAGCTCAAACTATGGAGTATGAGCTGCTAGGAGATCTCTTTAAGTGCAATCTTCATGATGGGGGCAAGGTGTCTGAGCATGTCTTGAAGATGATAGGGTTGATTGAGAGGTTGGCTTCGATTAGAACGAGCCTACCTGAAAATGTCTCAGTTAACTTGATCTTGAATTTGCTTCCTAGTTCATTTGAGAACTTCATTGTGAATTATAATATGAACAACATGAAAGCGAAGCTTCCCGAGCATCATAACATGCTTAAGACATATGAGTCTTCCACCTCAAAGGGAAAGCTGTACTCATGGTGAGTACATCTGCTAGATCTAACCTAAAAGGTAAGAAAAAGCAGAAAAAGAAAATTAAGGCTGGGCCTAAGCCTACGGCTTTAAAGCCAAAATGAGGTGCTCATAAGAAGTCAATATTGGCTAAAGATGTGTGCTTATATTGCAAAGAAATGGACACTGGAAGAGAGACTGTGAGAAGTGAAAAACATTAGATGTTTCCGACTCCTCAGGTATGTTTGTCATTTAGATAAATATGTCTATTAATAACTCTCACTGTTGGGTATTTGATGTCGGATGTGGCTCATACATTTGTAATATTGTGCAGGGGCTAAGTGACAACAAGATGGTTAGACCGGGGGAAGTTTGCCTGCTCGTGGGAAATGGAGCAAAGGTTGTTGTTGAGCGTGTAGGGACTTATAGATTAGATTTACCCTCGGGTTATAGACTAAGTTTATATAATTATTATTTTGTTCCATCGACTACGAAGAATACTGTTTCCATTCCGATGTTAGACATTGAAGGTTTTCCTTCCATTTTGCTAATAATAATTGTTTATTTACACATAATGGTGTTGTTTATGAAATGCTCCACTTGTGAATGGTTTATATATTCTTGATTGTAGTCGTGATACTCTCAATGTCCAAAACAAATATAAAAAGTTAAGTAGTATGAATAATCCCACCTACTTATGGCATTGTAGGCTTGGTCACATAAATGAAACAAGAATCGCAAGGTTAAGAAAGTTAGACTACTTAACACCATTTGACTTTGAGTCTTATGGACAATGAGAATCTTGTCTCAAAGGAAAATGACCAACAAGCCATTTTCTGGGAAAGGCATACGAGCAAAAGAGGTACTTGATCTGGTTCATGCTGATGCATGCAGACCTTTTCCTACTCAAGCTAGAGGTGGTTATTCATACTTCATTACTTCTATTGATGACTTTTCTAGGCTTGGACATGTGTATCTTTTGAAGCACAAGTCAAAGGATTTTGAGAAGTTTAAGGAGTATAAGTTAGAAGTTGAGAAACAAGTTGAAAAAAGTATTAAGACTCTTCGATCGGATCAAGGAGGATAATACTTGGGTAAAGAGTTTCTCAATTACTTAAAACTTCATGGAGTCCAATCGCAATGGACGCCTCCTGGAACACCACAAATGAATGGTGTTTCTAAAAGGAGAAATCGATCCTTATTTGATACGGTTAGATCCATGATGAGTTCTCAGATCTTCTGACGTACCTATGGGGGTATGCTTTACTGAACTCAATCTATGTTCTGAATAGAGTTCCATCGAAGTCAGTAAATAAAACTCCATATGAGTTATGGCATGGCAAGAAGCCATCACTTACGCACATGCGAACCTGGGGTTGCCCCGCATAAGTAAAGAAAATAGTTACTGACAAGTTGAAATCTAAAAGTGAGAAATGTTATTTTGTGGGGTATCCTAAAGAAACACGAGGATACTATTTCTATATTCCTAGAAAACATAAGGTCATTATTTCCAGGCAAGCGACTTTCCTTGAGGAAGACTATGTCTACAAGGAAATAAGTCGAAATAAGGTAGAACTTGAAAAAATTCAAGAACCAAAAAGTGACTGGAGGTTGAATACTTGTCTAATGAACTGGACAAGAATTTAGTGGGAGCTTCTGGTCATTCCTATGGTGAAGATTTATCACTTAGAGGACAATCTTTAGCCAGTGGGAGCATTGATAGAATTGATGCAGTAATGAAAAATTTATCATCTCAACCAATGGAAGACCAAGAAATGGTTGCACAACTCCCTCCTTAGGAAGTTTATGTTGATGACACTTCTGAGGAATCTCGGAATGCTGGACCATCCAACGCGGATGAACCTTCTCATGATCATAACACTCAAATCACTCAAACACATGATAACCAACTTCGTAAGTCTACTAGGATTCATAGGTGACCGGAAAGACTAAACCTCCTTGTAGAGGGTCAAGGTGATGTGCAAATTCCAAACAATGATGAACCTATAACCTACACTGTGGCATGTTAGACATTGACTTAAAGAGGTGGCTCGAAGCCATGAAATTAGAAATGGACTCGATGTACACAAATCAAGTTTGGAACTTGGTTGACTTCCCAGTTAGGGTTAGACCCGTTGGATGCAAATGGGTCTTCAAGAAGAAGATCGATGCAAATGGTAAGGTACAAATCTACAAGGCTAGGTTGGTAGCAAAAGGTTATGGTCAACGGGAAGGAATTGACTATGATGAAACCTTTTATCCAATTGCAAAAATCAAGTCCATTAGGATTTTACTTGCTATAAGTGCATACTATGATTACCATATTTGGCAGATGGATGTTAAAACCGCTTTCCTCAATGGTGAATTGACCGGGGAAGTGTATATGATACAACCTGAGGGTTTTACATCTGAATCGAAACCCAAATCGGTATGCATGTTACAAATTTCTATTTATGGACTTAAACAAGCCTCTACAAGTCGGGATATTTGCTTTGACAAAGCAATCAAATCGTTTGATTTTGTCAGAAACAAAGAAGATCCATGCATTTATAATAAACGCACTGGAGGTAGTATTATTTATATTATTATATATGTTGGTGATATATTGATAATTTGAAATGATACCCTTGTCATGCAATCAGTAAATGATTAGTTGTCTAGCACCTTTATGATGAAGGACTTGGGTGAAGCCTATTATATTCTTGGAATTAGGATCTACTGGGATAGACCTAATAGAATATTAGGGCTTTCATAGTCCATGTACATAGATAAAGTGTTAAGACGTTTTCAGCAGAATCCTAGGGAAGAACATTGAAAAGCAGTCAAGAGTATTCTTAAGTATTTTAGAAGAACTAAAGAATACTTCTTAATCTATGGTGGATAAAAGGAACTGGCAGTTACTGGGTACACTGTTGCCAATTTCCAAACATACAATGATGACTACAAGTCACGATTTGAGTATGTTTTCATTTTCAATGATAAGGTAGTAAGTTGGAATAGTTCCAAAAAAACTATTGCCGCTGATTCGGTAAATCGGAGCTGAGTACATTGTTGCATAAGAGGCAGCTAAAGAAGTTGTTGTTGGGGTTTTCTCGAATTGAATCCCGCAGGATCTTTTGGATATTAATATTTTAATTATGTGTTCATGTAAACCATATTTTCATTCATATGAATGTATTCACACGTCTGGATTAAAACATGCACGGAATATTCAAATTTAATAAAGCGGAAATATAAATATTGAATCCACTTACAAAAATCAGCTCCTCTTGGTTCTTACCTGATCTCCATAGAATTTACAATCCTATCTGTAGTATACAGCCCACTCTGTATCAGATACGCAGTCCAGGAATACAGCAGAAGATCCGGGAGTTGAATCTGCTGCAGAAATTCGATGGCTTTAAGGGAGAGGAGAGGCGCCGAATTCATCTTCGTTCAACAGCAAGATCAGACCTTTGATCTTGTCCTCAGACTGTCTGATTATTGTAAGTGGATTCAATATTTATGTTTCCGCTTTATTAAATTTGAATCTGCTGTGCATGTTTTAATTCGGACGTGTGAAGACATTCATATGAATGAAAATATGATTTACATGAACACATTAAAATATGAATATCCAAAAGATCCTGCGGGGTTCAATTCGAGAAAACCCCAATAATTAATATCAGAGCGGTTTTCGGCACTGTTCTTATTTTAATTGTTTCATAAATTTCAAATTACATGATTAAATTTGATGTTGAATTTATGATATTTAAATTTTCAGATTTAATAGCCCATGTATTTCGATTATGGCTTTTAAAACTTGGATGAATTTTTTGATTATTTTCGAAAATTCTAGTTTTAAAGGAATTGTTATTTTCGGTCATCTTGGAATAAGATTTGGATTGATATTTGATGAACTACAAATTTTCAAATTTTATTTTCATGACGAAAGAAAATTTGATGGTCAAAATTTTGTTTTTGATGTCTATTAAATTCCCTAATTTTAATTGATAATTTTCGGTACTATTGAAATAATTTTGGATGGATTTTTGATCATCATCAAAATTTCCAGATTTATTTTCTGACATGGTTTGAAAATTATGGAGATTAGAAAAGGAATATGTAATTTTTGATGTATATTAAAAGTTACCTAGTTCTGATCAGCTTAGTTTTGAAAAAGGAATTTTAGATTTGGTAATTTTTGAAGTGGTTCAGAATTTCCAGATTTTTTGTTCTTGTGATATTCGAAACTGCACTATTTTATTTGGAATAGATTTTTGATTAATGTCGAAATTTTCAAGTGTGAAAAATAGGATAAATTTCGATTTTAGTAAATTACTTTGGAGAAGATTTTAATTAAAACTTAATTTCCAAATTTATTTATGTGTGTATTTCGAAAATTACATATGTTGGATTTAGATTTGGTATTATTTTATGTTACCTAATTTAAATACTAATAAATATGAAAATAGAATTCTAAATCTTGAAATATTTGGAGTGGATCAAATTTTCAGATTTATTATTCTTTTTATTTTTGAAATTTGTGGTATTTTAAATTGGATAAGGTAATTTTTATATAGATAAATAAATACCGAAAGTCCAATTGTAAAAGGGATTAAATTTAAGATAAGATTTGGAAGAATTTGAAGTGGATCAAAATTTCAAATCCTAATCTTTGTAGAATTCGATCCTTAMATGTATTATTTGGATTAGATTTTAATTTATGTCAAGATATCTAAATATTATTTAAATTAGGGATGTTTCGAAAATTTAAAATAAATTTGGAGGATATTTTAATTAATTTTAAGATTTACTTTTTGATAATTTTAGAAAAATTACAAGTTTAAAATTGGTGGATAATTTATTTTTTTTGATTTCCAATCCTATCTTGTTGTATATTTTCGAATTAATTGTAAAATTAATCATAAGTTCATGTATAGTTATCATGTGTTATTTCATGAGCATCATATTTCAATGATTGTTGGATTTGTAGACGGTATTTGCCTGCAGGTTTTCCAACTATCATGCTCCAATTTTATTTTATGTGATGTTATGAATGTATGGTTGAATGAATTTTTTGTGCCGTATGCCGGTTTGGCTACGTGATTTTAATCCATGAGAGAATCCATYGATTAGGTCTAGGTTTTATTTTATATTGTTTTAATGTAATAGAAATAAAATTGTTAGACCGTTTTTTTTTTTTTTTGAGTTGTAATTTTATTCTAGATGTACTAGTTCTTTTCCTTTTGGAATAGTTAGACTGTATAGAATAGAAATCGGAGATCAACTCAAAAGAGGAAAGAAGTACAGCACCAAGAAGGAAGGTTCACTGATTCACGTCCCGAAACCCTAAGTTGGAGCTAGGGTTTTCGGCGAGGCGCAGTGATGGAGGCGGCGGCCCAGCTGTTTCTTCCGGAGCTGTCTTTCCAGTTTATCTCATCAATCAACATGAGATAATAAGCCATGATAGTTGGTTTTATTTTCATTGCTTATTTATGTTGTTTGAAGCATGCAATGGATGTTTACATTTTATGTGATAATTGTATGTTTTTAAATGGGATAAAATGAAACCTCAAGCATAAAGAACTAAGTGGGAGAGATACATACCAAAGTATGTGGAAATCTCATACGGTCTCCATTAACCTGGTTTAATTGAGATTTGATGGGCATGCGTTTGACATCGGTCTTCCTCCATATCGGATGTGTCATATCATGGAAATCTCTAGAAATTAAATCTCCTCGATGGATAGCTGTAGAGCACAATTAGAACTGACTGACTCCTCCATCTGAAGCAGTCAAATTCGAAATTGAGCTCTTGGGGCAAAGATAATGGTGTTCACACTTAGACATAATGTATTGATAAACGTCCACACGATCATGGCTTATCAATTAGATAATTATGTGACCGTGTTTTATCCAACTATTAATTTGCTTGTTGTAAGGAAATACAACTGGAGGCAAATTAAAGGTTTAAAACCTATTTAAAAATAAATTTTATAAACGTCCACACGATCGTGGCTTATAAATTTTTTTTTAAGGGGTAGGTGGAAAAGTATATAATTCTTTGTGAGGTTTTCTATTATATGCTATTTATCCTAAAGTTTATGACTGTATTGCATGTTTTATTTCAGTTCTTTCCATATCATCATGGCTCTCTCCAATTTGTCCTCTATACTCAAAGAAAATAAACTCGTCGGTGAAAATTATAATGATTGGATTCGAAACCTGAACTTAGTCTTAGTTGCTGAGGGACACAAATTCGTACTTGAGGAAGAATTTCCTCAAAGGCCGGAAGAGGGTGCTGACGAGGCTCAACGGGTCGTGTATGATAAGTGGGTCAAGTCTGATGAGATTGCGCGCTGCTACATTTTGGCTTCTATGTCAAATGTGTTGCAACATCAGCATCTGACTATGAAGACTACTGCTGAAATCATGCTCAACCTGAAGGAGCTGTTCTGTCATCAGAACTGGTCGGCACGCCACTTGGTGATAAAGAAACTTATGAATGCGAGGATGACTGGCTCCACACCTGTTAGGGATCACGTTCTCACGATGATGGGACATCTGGCTGAGATCGAGACCTTGGGTGGCAGTCTGGACGCTGATTCTCAGCTTGACATCGTGCTTCACAGTTTGTCTTCAAAGTTTGAGCAGTTTAGGTTGAACTTCTTGATGGTAAAGAAGGATGTGACCTTGGCTGAACTGCTCATAGATCTTCAGGCAACTGAACTGCTTCAGAAGAACAGTTCTGAGGTGCACATGGCCGACGTTAGGGCGTCTTCTTCGGGGGTGAAAAAGAAGAAGAGTTTCCTTCCTAAGAAGGATGCAAATGTGGCGCCTAAGGTGAAGAAGCTAAAGGCAAATATTCCTCCTGAGGAGTTCAAGTCGAAGACCAAATGCTTCAAGTGTGGCCAGTCAGGTCACTGGAAGTCCGTGTGTCCCAACAAGAAGATTAAGAGAGTAATATCTCACACTCTAGTAGTTGAAACATGTTTGGCTACTTGTTTGGCTCATTCGTGGGTAGTAGATACTGGAGCTACTGATCATGTTTGCATGTCTTTACAGGGGTTCCTGGTAAAAAGGCAGCTGAGTGAGGATGAGATCACCGTCTACATGGGCAAAGCTACGAAAGCGGCGTCTGTTGCAGTGGGAGACGTTATTTTACCTTTTGGTAGTGATAGAACATTGGTTTTGAGAGATTGTCTTTATGTGTCTAGTTTTAGGCGAAACTTAATTTCTGTTTCTAAACTTTTTATGGATGGATATTCTGTTTCTTTTGATGACAAGGTTGTTGTCTTTAGTGGTAAATATTTTATCTGTTCTGGCACATTGAATGGACAACTTTACATTCTCGAACCAACGTTTAATACTACACCAAAGCAACTTTTGAATACTTCGATTATTAACTCTAACAAAAGAAAAGAACCTTCAGAATTGAATCAAACCTATCTTTGGCATCTTAGGCTCGGTCATATTGATCTAAAGAGGATATAAAGGTTGGTAAATGATGGACCATTGTCTTCTTTGGTTCTGGAGTCATTTCCTTTGTGTGAATCCTGTTTAGAAGGAAAAATGACCAAGCGTACTTTCCATTCGAAAGGAAACCGATCCGAAGGGCTATTAGATTTGATTCACTCTGACTTGTGTGGCCCTATGTCGATTCAGGCAAGAGGAGGGTTCGAGTATTTCATCACTTTGATTGATGATTACTCTAGATACGGCTACATCTATATGTTACGTCGCAAGTCGGAATGCTTTGAGAAATTCAAAGAGTTTAAGGCGGAAGCGGAGAAATGAACAGGTAGAAGTATCAAGTCACTACGATCTGATCGTGGAGGCGAGTACCTTTCAACTGAATTTAGGGATTACTTAGCAGAGCATGGGATTACATCCCAGCTGACTGCGCCTGGAACGCCACAACAAAATGGCGTGGCGGAGAGGAGGAACAGAATACTGTTAGAGATGGTTAGATCAATGATGAGCTATTCGGAGTTACCTATTTCGTTCTGGGGATATGCACTGGAGACAACGGATTACATTCTTAACTTGGTTCCATCAAAATCAATTCCTTCTACGCCCACAGAATTATGGATTGGACGAAAGCCCAGTTTGAAGCATATTCGGATTTGGGGTAGTCCAGCACACGTGTTGGACAAGGAAGCTGATAAGCTGGCTCCCCGTACAGATGTAAGGCTGTTTGTTGGATATCCTAGAGGAACGAAAGGAGGTTTATTTTATAGTCCTAAGGATCAGAAGATCATTATTAGCACCAATGCTCGATTCTTAGAAGAAGACTATGTTATAAACCACAAGTCAACGAGCCAAATCGTCCTTGAGGAACTAAGAGGGGAAGGATCGAATTCCACGCCATTTGTACAAAAAGAGGTACTACCAGATACTGCACAACGTGTCACGGAAGTACAAGAACTTCCTCGTCGCAGTGGGAGGGTTGTACGCCAACCTGTTAGATTCATTGGTCTGGGAGAGGCTTCAGATTTCCTAGAGGGACTAAATTAATTGGATCCCAGGACCTATGATGAGGCGGTGCGAGACAAAGATTTGATTTCTTGGAAAACTGCAATGGAATCTGAAATTAGATCTATGGATCACAATCAAGTCTGGGAGCTTGTAGAACCACAAGATGGGATAAAACCCATTGGTTGTAAGTGGGTCTACAAATGCAAGAGAGGACCTGACGGGAAGGTTGAAACCTTCAAAGCTAGATTGGTGGCGAAAGGGTATACTCAGAAAGAAGGGATCGATTATGAGGAAACCTTTTCACCAGTAGCCATGCTTAAGTCAATTCGGATTCTCTTGTCCATTGCTGCTCATATGGATTATGAGATATGGCAGATGGATGTCAAGAAAACTTTTCTAAATGGAAGTCTTGAGGAAAACATCCACATGAAGCAACCAGAGGGTTTCATTGCTAAGGGACGAGAGCACTTAGTGTGCAAGCTTAAGAAATCCATTTATGGACTTAAGCAGGCATCGAGGTTTTGGAACATCTTGTTTGATGAGGTCATCCAGTCATATGGATTCGTGCAAAGTCCGGATGAGAACTGTGTGTACAAGAAATGTGACGAAAACGTAGTAGTATTCCTCGTACTTTATGTAGATGATAACCTGCTTATTGGAAACAATAAAAAGATATTATCCGACATAAGGGTGTGGTTGTCCAAATAGTTCGATATGAAGGATATGGGAGAAGCCGGACACATGCTTGGCATCAAGATCATTCGTGATCGCAAAAAGTGGATACTATGTCTATCTCAGGCGACCTATATCGATACAGTGCTAACAAGGTTTAGCATGGAAAGTTCCAAGAAAGGTTTTATCTATCCAAGAAAATGTGTCCCCAAACACAGTCTGAGATAGATGACATGAGTAAGGTTCCATATGCTTCGGCAGTGGGGAGCTTAATGTATGCTATGCTATGCACTAGGCCTGATATGCTATGCATTTGGCATGGTAAGCAGATATCAGTCTAACCGTGGACGAGGTCACTGGACTGCGGTCAAAGGCATTCTCAAGTACCTTAGACGGACTCGAGATTACATGTTGGTATACCGCTCTGATAGTCTAGTACCTTTGGGTTACACGAACTCAGATTTTCAATCCGATAAAGATCAAAGAAAGTCTACCTCGGGCTATGTGTTTACACTGGGAGGCGGAGCTATTGCATGGAGGAGCATAAAGAAGAAATGCATTGCGGATTCCACCATGAAGGCCGAGTATGTAGCTGCCTCTGAGGCAGCTAAAGAGGCAGTCTGGCTCCGCAGTTTCCTGTTGGACTTGAGCGTGGTCCCTGATTTGTCAAAAACTATCATAATATACTGTGATAACTCTGGTGCAGCGGCAAATTTGAAGGAACCTAGATCCCACAAAGCAAATAAACACATAGAGAGAAAGTACCACCTTATACGAGAGATCATTAAAAGAGGAGATGTGGCGTTGGCCAAGATTGCGTCTGAGGACAATTTGGCTGATCCATTCACGAAGAGCCTTTCAGCTAAGACCTTTTATGGTCACGTGGAGAAAATGGGGGTGAGATGCAGACCTGGTGGCGCGCTTTGAGTAGATAGTTAGATTGGAGAGTTAGCCAGTTTGTTATTATGCTTGAAAGAAATGATTCAAGTATAAGTGGGAGATTGTTAGTTTAGTATACTGAAAGGACATGTCTTTGTATACTTATACTAATTATTTATGATGGGGGAAAAGATTGTAACCATCCTGTACTATACGCGTTTTTTGGGTTTGCATGCTAACATTTTTTTTGTAATTTAATGCATCTTGTACTTCAAAAAATTTTGAAAGTGCATCCTCCGACCAATCAACTCGTCCAAACTCGTCGAAACTCACCTAGTCTCGCGAGTGAGGTTGCATATTTTCAAACCCATATACTTTGTGTGAGTTTCGGTGAATTTATTATTTATTTAAAACTAATTCCGGCATATTTTATTAAATATGCAAAAATTATCGAATTTATTACTAAATAAATAATAAATTTTATTTATTTAATAAAACTAGTTCCGGTAAACATTAGGATAAAATATGGTTTGCATATTTATTTAATAAATTCGAGTTTTTATTTAATAAAACTAGTTTTTTTCTAAATTTTGTATAGTACAGGATGCACTTTCAAAATTTTGTATAGAACAGGATGCATTAAATTACAAAAAAAAACGTTAGGATGCAAACCCAAAAAACGCGTATAGTACAGGATGGTTACAATCTTTTCCCCTTTATGATGATATAAAATGGTTTTGCAGTCACTGTTTGCATTTTAGTTTATTTTATATAATCATTCTAGTGCAAATGTTCCATATACATACGCTGTAGATGATATGGTGTGGGGAGTCACACGGTAAGATCATATCATCGGAACCTTGTATTGTATTAAATGCTCACGGCATAGATGTGTTGATGGTCGACCTGACTTAAATAATTGTTTAGGTTTGAGGGTACTATGGGACCAAATAAGGGGTTAAAGACGAACGGGAAGTTTACCAACCCGGGAATATGAAAACCCGAGACGCATCATAACCCACCCGGGTCATCCCGAGTCGACGAGCTAAAACACGTCCGGCGGTGCTGGGTAGGCGCGCGCAACGCCGAATAGAGCCGAAACAGGTGTGCATGAGACCGAGCGGCGTCGAATAGGTGCTCGACATACCGAGCACCACGCCAAGCACCGCATGATGCCATGGCCGACCTTACTCGTGTATGCGCCGAGCAGCGCCGAGCAAGTGCGCCACAGGTCGAGCACTCCGCCAAGCACCGTGCGCCGCCTCGGACGACCTGCTTCACACATGCGCCGAGCAGGTGCTCGACATGCCGAGCACCCCGCCAAGAACAGCGCACCGCCTCGGCCGACCTGGTTTGCACAGGCGCCGAGCAGGTGCTCAACATGCCGAGCACCTCGCCAAGCACCACGCACCGTCCCGGAAGACCTGGCTCGCACATGCGCCGAGCAGCGCCGAGCAGGTGCTTGACATACCGAGCACCACGCCAAGCACCGCATGACGCCATGGCCGACCTGGCTCGTGTATGCGCCGAGCAAGTGCGCCACAGGCCGAGCATCCCGCCAAGCACCGTGCGCCGCCTCGGCCGACCTGCTTCGCACATGCGCCGAGCAGGTGCTCGACATGCCGAGCACCCCGCCAAGCACAGCGCACCGCCCCGGCCGACCTGGTTCGCACAGGCGCCGAGCAGCGCCGAGCAGGTGCTCAACATGCCGAGCACCCCGCCAAGCACCGCGCACCGTCCCGGCCGACCTGGCTCGCACATGCGCGAGCAGCGCGAGCAGGTGCTTGACATGCCGAGCACCCCGCCAAGCACCGCGCGCCACCCCGACCGACCTGGCTCGCACAGGCGCCGAGCAGCGCCGAGCAGGTGCTCGACACGCCGAACACCCCGCCAAGCACCGCGCACCGTCCCGGCCGACCTGGCTCGCACATGCGCCGAGCAGGTGCTCGACATGCCGAGCACTCAGCCGAGCACCGCGCGCCGCCCCGGCCGACCTGGTTCGCACATGAGCAGCACCGGTGGCGGCATGGTTGGTTCGACTGACCCAAGGTGCGGCTCGCAAAATGGTATTCATCTCGACATCCCCAGCATTTTTAACCAAACCCGTCCAGGTCCGAGGTACTGGACAGGATGTTCGTTATTTCAGAGATATTGCCACACAAGCATCATCAAGACCAGCTCGACGCTTGTTAAAAGGGGCAGATCCACTCTTTCCTTGTCTCGGTTCGAAGTTAACTTCAAAAGATAAGAACGGCTTGATTAAAGGTGTTCGGCTACGAGGAAAGGTCGGCTCGACCTCAAGACGGTTCGAGGTCGAATTTGAGGCGGCGGAAGAGATATGATCAAGGCTTTATTCTCTGACTCGGAAAGGGATGTGCAACTAATGAGAAAGCGCCAGGTGTCTAATTAGGGTTAGGGTTTTTGTGACTTGCTTACTGACCAAGTAAGTCGGTGCACTCAGGTGGTGACACGTGTCCAATTAAGGTTAGGAAGGAAAACTATAAATAGCCTCTCCAAGAAAAAGAGAAGGGATCCCCAATCTTCTAGAGAGAGAAATAAATAGAGAGTTAGAGAGAGAAAGGCTTGTATTCAGAAAACTACCCTGTACAAGGATCCGGTTAAGGCCGATCCGACCTAATTTTTGAGAAATAAAAGTCAAGCACTTTTTCCCATTTTTGGTTTTCTATTTTCCTATTGCTGAACTGCTTATTTTCTTGGTTTTAATGATTTAGACTACTCTTGGTCTAAACAAAATGGCGCTAGAAGAAGGTCTCTTGTGATCTACGGTTCCACTTGCTCGATCAGCTCGTCCTATTTTGTTTCCTATTTTTTGTGTTCGATTTTTGTTTTTTCTGCGAGCTGCTGGTCGTCAACCTTTATTGTGGTTGAGGTTTGTTAAAAAAAAGAAAAAAAAGAGAGGTAGGAAGTTTTGATTCTGTTCGTCATTATGGACCCGTCATAAAGCTCAAGACGAAACCCTGCGAAAGAACGGCAAGAAAAGACTGTTCAGTCGGGCCCAAATGAGCTCGACCCTGAACAGATGAGGTCATTCATGCAACACCCCACCTTTGCCAAGGAGTTCGAAGAAATGATGAAGAGAGCCGCGAAATAAATCCTGACTCCAGAGATTATGGTCGGCAACCCCAAGAATGTCGACCTCCTGGAAGGGCATTTAGAGTCGGACCCAGCTCGTGAGATAGCAGGGAAAGCCCGGAAAAGAAAACTAGAGGAAGTTGAGCTAAATGCTAAGAGCAAGCTCGAGAGACCTCCCATCGCACGTCGCCTCACATTCTCCTCCCCCCAGAATGTCTTTGCTCGGCTCGAAAAGCCAGCCAGCAAAGCACAGGAAGAACATCCCGAGAGGTCGGCGAACAGCAAGAGTATTGCCATGAGCATCCCGCGCAAGCCAAACGAGGAGTCGGCAGAGCTAAGATATTTGAAGCAAAGGGTTGCCGAGCTGGAGGCCAAGCAATTCACTCCCCCGGTACAACCCACATATCCGATCTCACGACCAGTCCTGACCAACTCGGCATGCGACGACGAGTCCCCCCTGTCTCCAGATCCTCTCTGAACCGCTGGAGGGGAAGCTAAAAATCCCCCCAATCGCTCTATATAAGGGAATCAGCGACCCTGTCTCGCATCTGAGTCATTACCAGAACTATATGGATATGCTCGACGCATCCGACACATACAGGTGCCGAATGTTCTCCATGACACTGGATGAAGCCCCGCTAAGGTGGTACCGATCGCTACCGCGCCACTCTATTTGCTCATGGCCCCAATTGAGGTCTTCATTTCGAGGACACTTTATGGTTTCCAAAGCTTCAGTTGCACCAAAAAGGGCCATCACCACCATCGTCCAACAGCCGAATGAATCACTGAAGAGCTATATAGCTCGATTCACGAAGCAAGTTTCAGAGTCCCAGCCCTGCGGTGATGAAGCTTTACTGATTTTAGATCGGAACGGATTATCTGACAATTCATTCTTCAAGTGGGTCGATAACCAACAGGATCCTCAAATTTCCAGGAATTCCTGGCGCTGGCCGTATCTCAGATCGCAGCCGAACAAAACATGGCCACCCCGGTCATCTCATTTACACAAAGTCACAAGCCTACCCGACAGAGCAACAAGAACCTAAGTCCTCAAGTGACCACGAAGAAATTCCTACAAGAAAAGCACTCTGACCTCCTCGCTGAGTACAGTGAGGTCTACTCAATGGCAGCGGCTACGATTTTTGAACTAATCAAGGATTTGGACATCCTTCCTCCAGCTCGGCCAATCAAGAAGGACCCTTCCCTGCTCGATAAAAAGAGATTCTGCAGATATCATGGATCGATCGGACACAACACGAAGGAATGCCATGACTTGGTCCGCGCCTTGATCAAGGTCTGCGATGATAGGAATCTACTGCCCTTCTCCAAGAACCACCAAGCTCGGCAGGAAAGAAGGGGCAATAATCAGCCACCCCCACCCCCACCCCCACTAGCCGGAGTAGGAGGGCCGAGGGAGATTTTGACCTTCATCAACAAAAGCCGAGCAGAGGAGGAAATGTCAAACTGAAAAAGGAAGACCCTGGTCAGTGAGGCAAGGAACTCTATTCAGAAAACAAAAGTCATAAGGTCCGACATCTTTCATTTTGACGACCAGCCCGAAGAAGAGGATATGCTAGTGTCATCTTTCACTTTCCACGAATCGGACGCAGCCCCGCTAGATCACCCCCACTCTGATGCTCTTGTTATCACAGTTCCAATCCTGGGGATCCGAACACATCGAGTGCTCGTAGATCCCGGCGCATATGCAAGCATAATTTACTTACCTGCCTACCGAAGAATGAGGGTACCCAGAGAATATGTTAAGCCGTGCGATGATAGAATTAGAGGGATAAGTGGCAACTACATGCAAGCTCTGTTTCAGGTGAAGCTGTCTGCGAGTTCGGCACGGGTGAGGAGAAGAGAACGATTCTCACAACTTTCAAAGTGATCGACGTTCCAAGCGACTACAATGCTCTCATAGGTAGACCAGCTCTGTATGATCTCAGAGGAGAAATGTCAGTATACCACTATTCGATTAAGTTCCTAGGCTCCCTCGGAGAATGCGAACACAGAGGTGATCAGGTAGTGGCTCGAGAATGCAGTTGGTCGATCAGGCCCAAGCAGATAAACATGGTCGAACTATCAAGAAGAGAAGAGCTGGCGGAGGAGAAAGGCGATCCGATTTTAGACATGATCGTCGAAAAGATGAATGAACCCAAACCTTCAAGTAAAGAAGAACACACAATGAATGTGGACGAACTGACTCTCGTGTCCGAGGTCGACCACCCGGTTCTCGTGTCAAATAGAAAGGAGCCAGAACCAGTTCAAGAACAGGAGTCGAACACAGAGGTCGACTTGATGGAGGTCGACCTGAACGCTGAAAAAGCTGACGAAACAAAGATGGCACCACCAGAAAAAATCTTTGTCGAGGCCGACCCGACCGAGGTCGACCGGGAAAGGGATAGAGTTCGGCGCCCAGGTAAAGAGCCGATGAGAGAGTCAGAAAAAGTCTGCCGAGTTAAGAAGGCCGAGCTGAAAGAAGGGGAGGACGAGCTGGACCCTCGAAAGATGAACTTAAAGAGAAAGGCCACCCATGCTGAGCCAGTGGAAGACCTAGATTGGGTTTCGGTCGATGAGCTTGACCCAAGCAAATTGCTCCGGATCGGCCACGATCTCCAGGAGCCCATCCGATCCCATCTTATCAATTTCTTGAAGGCAAACCAGGATGTGTTCGCCTGGACGCATGCTGACATGCAGGGGATCGACCCGGAGCAAGCTTGTCACCGACTCAACATCGACAAAAACGTCAGGTCGGTCATCCAGAAGAGAAGGAAGCTCGGCCCAGACCGATACGAAGCTCTGGAGTTTGAGGTTGTCAAGATGCTAGATAAAAAATTCATTCGAGAAGTCAGGTACCCAGTTTAGGTATCTAACCCTGTGCTCGTCAAGAAATAGACAGGGCAGTGGCGACTATGTATTGACTTCTCGGACCTTAACAAGGCATGCCCCAAAGACAGCTATCCACTCCCCCACATCGACTATATGGTCGACGCTACTGCTGGACACGAGCTAATGAGTTTCATGGACYCRTACTCTGGTTATAACCAAATCCCGATGCATCCGGGTGACCAGGAACACACGTCATTCTACTCAGCAAGAGGCCTCTACTGCTATACCATGATGCCATTTGGCCTGAAGAATGCGGGGGGTACTTATCAGCATCTTGTCAATAAAATGTTTGCTAGTATGATAGGGAAAACAATGGAAGTGTATATAGACGACATGCTCGTCAAATCTTTGTACTCCTCCGATCACATCGATGATCTTAATAAAATGTTTTCTGTTTTGCGTGTTTGCCGAATGATGTTAAACCCCAAGAAATGCTCTTTTGGAGTTGGGTCTGGAAAATTTTTAGGATACATGGTGAGTCAAAGAGTCATTGAAGCCAACCCAGACAAAATTCGAGCGATAGCCGAGCTAGAACCTCCTCGAAGTGTGAAACAGGTGCAGAGCCTTACCGAAAAAATGGCCGCCCTGAGTCGATTCATATCCAGGTCGACAGACAAGTGTAAACCATTTTTTGAAGCAATCAAAAAGAGTAAGAGCTTCAAATGGACACCAGAATGCCAGATAGCTTTCGAAGAATTGAAGAACTGCATGGAAAATGTGCCGACCTTGCAAAAACCAACCAAGGAGGAGCCTCTCTATCTCTACTTGGCGATCTCGGCAGTAGCAGTCAGTTCGGCACTCGTACGATCTGATGAGCTCGGACAACATCCAGTATACTATGCGAGCCATGCCATGCACGATGCCGAGCTAAGATATTCAGCCATGGAAAAACTCGCTTATGCTCTCATCATTTCCTCGCGCAAGCTGCGCCCTTATTTCCTCGAGCACCGAATAATTGTGTTGACGAGCTTCCCTCTAAAGCAGATCATGCACCGACCCGAAACATCCGGAAGAATGATCAAATAGGCTGTCGAGCTCGGAAAATTTGATATAACTTACGAACCGAGAACAGCTATCAAAGGACAAGACCTTGCCAACTTCATAGCTGAGTTCACACCAGCCGTCGAATTCGTCCCAGCAGAGGCCGAACAATGGCACCTGTACATTAATGGATCGTCGACCACCGGCCGAGCTGGTGCGGGGATAGTGCTGATTAGCCCCGAGAAAGTTCCTTTCTGCTCGGTGGTCCGCTTCAAATTCTCATTGACCAATAATGAAGCCGAATATGAAGCCCTCTTAGCTGGTCTCGAAACAGCATCCTCCATGGGGATCAGAAATCTCAAGATTCACAGTGACTCCCAACTTGTGGTAAACCAGATCAGTGGAGAGTACGAAAAAAAAGAGCCTAGAATGGCGCAATACTTAGAGCTCACCAAGGCACGACTTAGCGAGTTTGAATCCGAGGTGATCCACGTGCCGAGAAATGATAATGTCCCAGCCGATTCACTTGCCAAACTCGCATCGAGCTTAGGTATCGAGGAACTGAACACAGTAACAGTCAGCCACCACTCCACAACAGCACTTGATGCCGCCGCAGCTTACTCAGTAAGTCAAACAGACCAGACCAAAGAAGCCAAAACTAAAAAGGGTTGTTGGATGAAACCATTCCTTCTATACCTCGAAGAAGGAACACTACCCGAAGGCAAAGCGGAGGCTCGCTCGATTCGTACCAAGTCAGCTCGATACACCATTTTGGATGGGCGACTCTACAAGAGAGGGTACTCAGTCCCCCTACTAAGATGTTTGAATGAACAAGAGGCCGAGCATGCTCTGACGGAGGTACATGAAGGTGTCTGCGGGAACCATGCAGGAGGGAAATCATTGGCGCATAAGCTCGTTCGGCAGGGTTACTACTGGCCGACCTTAAAGAAGGATGCAACATTAAAGGTCAGAAAATGCGAGAAATGCCAGATATTTGCACCTCAGATCAACTCCCCAGCCGAGCCCCTAAACTCAATATACTCGCCGTGCCCTTTTGCTAAGTGGGGGATCGACGTGATTGGCCCGCTACCAAAGGACAAAGGGGGAGTCAAGTACTCAGTGGTTGCGGTCGACTACTTCACGAAATGGGCCGAAGCTGAGCCCTTGGCCTCGATCACCGACCAGAAGATAATCAACTTCGTTTTGAAGTCAATCATATGCAGGTTTGGCACCCCACTCTCAATAGTGTCGGACAACGGCAGACAGTTAGATAGCAAGAGGTTCAAGGCATTTTGCGGGGAGCTAAACATCAAGAACCACTTCGCGACACCATACCACCCCCAATCGAACGGACAAGTAGAAGCGGTTAAAAAATTCCTCAAGTACACGCTAAAGAAGAGATTGGAAGACCTGAAAGGCAGTTGGCCCGAGGAGCTACCAGGCGTTTTATGGTCATACAGGATGACCCATCGCTCGTCCACCGACGAGACCCCTTTCTCATTGGCTTTCGGATCAGAAGCAGTCATACCGCTTGAGCTGGACACTCCGTCTTATCGAGTGGCGCACTTCGAAGAAGAAAAGAATAACATGGCGTGTCGAGCCGAGCTCGACCTATTGGAAGAGAAGAGAAGAGAAGCAGAGATGAAGAACGCAATCTACAAACAAAGGAGCGAGCGATATTACAACTCTAAAGTAAGGGAGAGGAGCTTCAAGGTTGGAGACCTAGTTCTTAAACGCATTATAGGAACGAACCAAGGACCTCTCAAACCAAAGTGGGATGGACCATTTCGCATAGCTGAAATCATTTTACACGGCGCCTATGAGCTAGAACACCCTGATGGCACAAAGCTACCACACCCCTGGAACGCAGTGTACCTCAAAAAGTATTATCAATAAAAGGTTATTTCATTCGAGCATATATTTCCCAATGAACCATGGGTGATTCATACCCACCTCACCTGGTCGACCAATTTAGGTCGACCAGAAAATCCAAAATATTGAAACCAACATCCCGAGGCCGACACAAAGGGAAAACCCGATATGGTTGACCTCAAAAATAATGACGAGAAAAAGAAGTGTTTTGATGTCAAGTCAACCACATCGGTCGACCACAACATGGTCGACCTCATCGGCTCTCCTTAAAAAAAAAATTTGATGTCGAGCCGACCTCACAGGTCGACCACATATAGCTCGACATCACTATGCAAAGTTAAGCTCATCAGAGCAACACCACACTTCAAATGCATGTCCAAACAAAAGAAGTCAATTCAAGACTTTCAGGACATTTCACAAAAACTAAGAAAACTCCAAGGCATGTAGCCAAAAGGAACTCGACAACTTAAGTAAGTTAAGGTCGACCTAAMTCAACATGGTCGGCCCAACGAARAAGCTTACAAAACTGAAAATAACCAAGGCTAAAASCCACCCCAAAGGCTCAAAYCTAGGACTAACCAGTCCAATATAMCCGACCACCGAAKAATGCAAAGCTGAACTAAAGTAAGGCTCAATTACGACAGTCAAACAAACCCAACAAGAGGTTGGATTGAAAAGCAAGTTCGCAAGATCGAAACAATCTTAAGGTTATAAAACCACCCACAAAACACAACTCTGAAGTGAATTAGCCAAAAGAGGACGACCATAATGCAAAGTAAGTACAAGTGGGAATGATAAAATCCCTAAAGGCAAAGCCAATTTCATAAGACAAATAAGGTCGACCAAATATAGGTCGACCAGATCATACAATAGTTCACTACACAGCGAATTATTCGGAAACAGAACAGAAAACAATTAAAGTCGAGCTGCCCAAAAGTGACAAGCCGACCTAAACAACAAGATCAAAGCCTACTCATCTCCCTCACCCCCTGGTCATCACCTTCTTCACCCGATCCGCCCATATCGTCGTCCGAGCCTCCCATCCCAAGCTCAGCTTTCCTCTCAGCAATATGTTGAGCAAGGTCCGTGAGAGAGGAACCCCCCGCAAGCATGTCATAGGCCTTCTGCATAGTGGAAAGATAGGAGGCACTGATCATCGGGTTCATCGTCTCGGCTTCATACTGAGCAACCCCTTCGATTTTTCCCCTCTCAAAAGCAGCATTGACCTTCTCAGCATGGTTCCTCACTAGCTCAGCATGTTTCTCCTTTAGCTCGTCCAACTCGCTGACCACCACCTTCGTCGAACGCAGCTCCTCGGCCAAGGACTGGTCAGATTTCTTAGCCCTCGCCATCCACTAGTCACGGTCAAGAACAAGCTCGGTACAAGCTGCATGGGTGTCCTTAAGAGATTGAAAGTCGTTTTGAAGTTGAACGTAAGCACTTCGGAGCTTCGTGAAGTCTTGACGGAGGAACATCATCGAACCCATAGCCCGACATAGGTCGGTCTCAATGAGGCCGAACTGCTCCTGAGGAGGAAGACCCGAAGCCCAGTTATATAGATCAGGCGCCCAAGCACGATCCATGAACTCGTTGACGACAAAGCCATTAGAAAATCCCTCGCCACGGTATGGCGCATACGCCGTCGGATAGACCGGCTCAATAGCTTGAGGCTGAGGACAGGAGCTAACAAATACCTCGGGCTCGGGGTCGAGATCAACGTCGACCTCAGAACGACGCCTACGAAGACCCGCTCCCCCACCACGAGAACTTCCCTCGCCAACACCGGGGGATGTAACTGGACCAGCTTCAGGTTCGGGCAGCGCGCCAAAAGAAGGGGCCGACTTCTTGCGCTTACTCGTGCCACCCTTGGTTGCTTTCTTCTTCAACCTCTCCATGTACTTCCGGGCTTCAGCCATTGCATCCATTTGATCAAAAAAAGGATAGAACACTGCACAAGATCATACCACGATCAAAAAGCCGACCTCGTAAGGTCGACACACACACATAAAAAAAAGAGGTGTCGAGCCGACCAGTCACGACAAGCCGAACCCGACACCCAATAAACATTGCCGACCATACTAGGAAGGACTCGACCAAGGCCTCTGTCAGGGGAAAGGACTCGTAGACCTGCTCTATAACACTTATCAGGTTCAAAAAGATCTCCACACAGTCGCGACTCTGGATCCGAACTCAAAAGGGTATACAAGCATTCGAGGAACTCGACATTAGGCCTAACAGATTTTGGAATAGCTGCAAGCAAAAGAAAATGATGAGGCATTAGAATAGAAGAAAAACGACGAGAAAAGAAGACATATACCGACCAAGATCAGAAATAAGAGCGAGCGATGGAGTGTAGGAACGCCCATCGGGTCTCCGCATCGGCCAATCACCCCCCACGTAGAACCAATACGGCTTCCATGTGTGGAGGGTCTCCAAAAGACCCTCAACCAGATCTTTGAACACACCATCCCGCACCGAAGCATAAAACCAACCTGACCCGAGTCCGCCCGAAGGTTTCCATTGGTACAACCAGTTGAGTTCGTCAAAAGTAGGACGAGGCCAACCATTTTCGTTAAACAAAATCACAACACCCAAAATGTGGGCTAAAGACGAAGGATGGATTTGGGCTAGAGGAATACCCCACTTCTTAAGTAAATGCGTAACATAGGATGAGAGCGGAAAGGAAATACCGAACTTCAAGCTGTCACGAAAAAGAGTCGTGCAAGAAGGGGGCGCTCGGTGTATCTGCTCACCGGGGTAGGGTAGAAATAAATGAACATCACCAGGCACGAGATAGGTATTACGGTATTCCTCCATGTGCCTCTCAGTTAAAGAACTACTTTGCACCGCGATTTTCAACGACAACTCTTCCCTCTCCAACGGAGCCGGTCTCTCCCAATGATGGGGAGGAGCAGCCTCGTTGGGCCGAGCCATCAACGGACCGGGCAGGAGCCTCGTGTTTCTAGAACGCCTTCCCACCCTAGGAGGATCCGGGTCGCCTGAATCATCAGAGTTGTTGGCCTCGGCTTGAGGCACCACAGATTTTCTGGCGGCCTTAAAAAGACCAGCCGAACCACTTGGGACCCCAGTCTTGTCCGGACTCAAACCCTCGAGCCAATTCACACCATGTTGACCAGCGGGTCCTGGGAAGTCGACGTGGCCATAAGCAGTACCCGAGCCAAGTTCTACCCTTGGCCCGAATTCACAAGCCGTGCCGAACTAGCCCCCAGGGCCGAACTGGGCGCCTGAACCAAACTGGCCCCCATCGAACTCAGCACCTACTAAGAAACTCCCGTACTCGTTCACACCAAAACGAGAATCGTAACCCCCTGGCCCCCTCGGTCGGGCACCACCATAATCCCCGTCACCCTCATAACCCACCTCTCCAAGATTGCCCGAAGAATACCTCGGACTATAAGACATTCGAACAAACAAAGTATAAAGAAGAAAGTTTTTTACCTTAGGAAAAATGGGAAGACCAACTCGAGATGTGGGCAAGCAAGAAAGCTGAGCACAAAACAAAAGGAAGAGGGAAAACAAGGGGCTTCGTTTTTTTAAAGGAGGAAGAGTGCATGGGGCTTGAGAAAATTAACAAAGCTAGAGAAATGAAGAAGTGAATGAGGAAAAAATGAGGTGCTACCTATTTATAAAGAGGGGAATTCAACCAAACAAGCATTATTGAAGAGGAAGAGGATAAGAACACTCATTTCAAGGTGGAAGAGGATAATAGGCCCACACAATCAATGAAGGGAAAAAGACAAAGAGGAAGAGGACGAGAGCTCTTGTCATGTCGTACAAATCACTGACGTACCGTACCATGTACGATCAAGCGGGTAATAGCGAGCATGACGGACAAGGCAAAGAACCGAACATACCACAAAAGGCGCGACGAGGTAGTAATCCCGCGGATCGAGCCTAAAAGGTCGACGCACCACTAAAAATTGATGAGTCCGAATCCGCCAAACGAGTAGCCGACTCCGCACTCAGGGGCTTGTTGATGGTCGACCTGACTTAAATAATTATTTAGGTTTGAGGGTACCATGGGACCAAATGAGGGGTCAAAGACGAACAGGAAGTTTACCAACCCAGGAATACGACAACCCGAGACGCGTCATAACCCACCCGGGTCATCCCGAGTCGACGAGCTAAAACACGTCCGGCGGTGCTGGGTAGGCGCGCGCAACGCTGAATAGAGCTGAAAAGGTGTGCATGAGACCGAGCAGCGTCGAATAGGTGCTCGACATACCGAGCACCACGCCAAGCACCGCATAACGCAATGGCCGACCTGGCTCGTGTATGCGCCGAGCGAGTGCGCCACAGGCCGAGCACCCCGCCAAGCACCGTGCGCCGCCTCGGCCGACCTGCTTCGCACATGCGTCGAGCAGGTGCTCGACATGCCGAGCACCCCGCTAAGCACAGCGCACCGCCCGGCCGACCTGGTTCGCACAGGCGCCGAGCAGCGCCGAGCAGGTGCTCAACATGCCGAGCACCCCGCCAAGCACCGCGCACCGTCCCGGCCGACCTGGCTCGCACATGCGCCGAGCAGGTGGCTTGACATGCCGAGCACCCCGCCAAGCACAGCGCGCCACCCCGACTGACCTGGCTCGCACATGCGCCGAGCAGGTGCTAGACATACCGAGAACCCCGCCAAGCACCGCGCGCCACCCCGACTGACCTAGCTCGCGCAGGCGCCGAGCAGTGCCAAGCAGGTGCTCGACACGCCGAACACCCCGCCAAGCACAGCGCGCCACCCCGGCCGACCTGGCTCGCACATGCGCCGAGCAGGTGCTCGACATGCCGAGCACTCAGCCGAGCACCACGCGCCGCCCCGGTCGACCTGGTTCGCACATGAGCAGCACCGGTGGCGGCATGGTTGGTTCGACTGACCCAAGGTGCGGCTCGCAAAATGGTATTCATCTCGACATCCCCAGCATTGTTAACCAAACCCGTCCAGGTCCGAGGTACTGTCCAGGAAGTTCGTTATTTCAGAGATATTGCCACACAAGCATCATCAAGACKAGCTCGACGCTTGTTAAAAGGGGCAGATCCACTCTTTCCTTGTCTCGGTTCGAAGTTAACTTCAAAAGATAAGAACGGCTTGATTAAAGGTGTTCGGCTACGAGGAAAGGTCGGCTCGACCTCAAGACGGTTCGAGGTCGAATTTGAGGCGGCGGAAGAGATATGATCAAGGCTTTATTCTCTAACTCGGAAAGGGATGTGCAACCAATGAGAAAGCGCCAGGTGTCTAATTAGGGTTAGAGTTTATGTGATTCAATGTACAAATCTATATTCATGATTAATTTTATTTACACACTTATAAGATTATAAAATATGTCACATTATCAACCATGCGATTGGCTATAATATAATAAATATATTTTAGATTGAGAAAAATATTTATCAGTTGATAAATATGATGTAGGAAAAAATAGGCAGCAACCATGCCGACAAGAATGATGACAATGAAGGAAAAATCGAAGATAATATTTATTTATTTTAAAACAATTGATATTATTAATTAATAAAAACATACTCATTCACACTATAAATGATTTTTGATTAGCTTGGCAGAGCGACATAAATGAGATAATAATAATCAAATAAGGTTCATGCAAAACTTATAGATGTCATCGTGTGGAAGCCTGTAATTTTATGAAAGTCTATGGGTTATAGATACACGTACATATTTTTATTTTTTACCAATTATAATCTGAATATTTAAGTGACTTCCAAACTTAAATATTTCCAAACTTTTGAATTACATTTCTAATTTTAAGTAATTATATGGAAATATTATATTCTAAAAATCAATCAATTTCATGCAATATCACAAATACATATGGTATAACGTAGTGCATGCACTAAGGTATTCATATTAAATATCAAGTAATTAGTCCTAAGAGAAAATCTCCATACAAGGCAAACCCTTATTACACCCTTTAACTCCCTTACTGAGCTGCCTCTTAATCTACAACCCCAAAATTTTACAGAGACTAATAATCTACAGAGCCTAAACATGACTTCACACATCTTCCCAAGACATGGGAAAATAATAAAAAAAAATCTTGTTAATCTCCATCGAACCGACAACATACACCATAAATAGGTTTGAATTCCCAAACAAGAGTTTGCATAAATGTTAATTTATGTCTTAATAGTTCTTAACAAGCTTTCAATCATCTGTTGTTGCTCCTTCATTGGTGAGTCTGGATCATAGGATTAGGCGACAGTTATTATTATTGGTAGATTTTCTAATGTGTTTCTTCTTTCCCTCATGTTTCAGATTTTTGTTTGACTTCTATCATAAGTGTTTGCTTCTATACAGCGCGTTTAGTTATTAATTATTTTATAATTTTTGGTTTTCGGTAATATTTAATTAAGGTATTGTACTCGTTATTTAAAATGGATAACTCAGCCGATGAGGAGAGCATTTTTTTTTATGGTGCACAATCTGGAGTTGAGGATGATCATTAAATGGGAACAACACCAGATGATGCAATTGTTAAGCATCTGATCTTTAGTTCCGGTGAGGATGTCGACATAGTTATACCTTAATTATGGCAGGCAAATGGGATTCCATGTTCGAAAATGTCATTCCACAACTAAGAAGGGTGTTTTCAAAAACAAAGAATGGGAGTTTGTGCAGAACTTCAAAGGGAACTTATTCCAGGGCACGAATGTATTCGAAAGGCAACGATGAATAATAAATGCAATTACGATGCTCGATTTCATATTGTACACGATCTCTAAACTAGTTATACAAATTTTCATTATTCTCACAACCACGCACTTGAAATGCCGGAAACAACATACCGTCTCAAGTGTAACATGCACGTGATTTTATTTGTTATTATATAGTAGAATGTTGTCCCCGTACATGCACTCTGGGGGTTTTATTTGATTATATCTACTAGAAACAAAGGTGACTTAATATACATAAGGGAACCCCTGAATTTGATTTTTATACATTTCTTTGAATATTGCAAATACGTACCGACATTGTCTTATCGAGTATTTATTATAAGGTAAAAATAGACTTCAATTGGGTATTGGTAACTTTAAAATGTTAGATTTTTTTTATTTAAAACTCCATAGCATTTCATCTACAATTGTGTCAATGTAATATAAAGCACAAAAGTCATACTTGAAGGTTATCATGGAGCCGCTTTTGGAATCCCAATCGGAAATGAAGTGTTCCAGTGATCTCAATATCGTTGTTTCAAGCCAGAGATAATAATAACAATAATAATAATAATAATAAAAAATCATAATTTATGAGTGATAAGAATTGAACGTAGAGCGGTCAAATTAACTCACGTTATAAGTCTAGTGATGATAATTTATTTACTTATTTACTTGAAAATGATTTTCAATAAGCAATGAAAATAAATAAATATATAAGCTAAAGAGCAATTACATGGCTGACATAATCTATGTATCTTAAGTTATCGACTGCTGTGACTCATTCTTTGATTTATAGTCTTTTATATTAATAGTTCCTATTTATTTGCAGATACATATTAGCACCTCGAAGGTGATGCTAAGCATGTCAGGAATACGCCCATGCCAAAGTTTACATTATCTGGAACAGGTTGAAGGCGGTTCTGCAAATATTATGTTCGATAGAAATCAGGTTACAACTTCTTAGGAAAATAATGCACCGACATTATTCGCAATGAGGACTTCCAAACTGCACTACCCCTTTTCAAAGGGATGTATATGAATGACCCTAACTTGGTTATTGAGAAAACGTTCGCCGACAATGAACAAGTTATTTTGGTGTGATGGTTTCTCTCGGACAATGTATGGTAAGTTCGGCAATGTGCTTATTATGGATAGTACTTACAAAACAAACACTTATAACTTTTCGTTTGCCATTTTATTGGGGATTGATAACCGCAAGAATAGTATTATCTTTGGTGTTGTGTTGATGCACTACAAAAAAAAAAAAAAAAAACGGCAATACTGAAGGCCAAATCCGTCAGAAAGCCGTCAGTATATTGAATACTGACGGCCTCCTGATGGATATTGGCCGTCAGCATTGTCGTGGTCAGGATTGAAGCATCCTGACGGGAAAATATTCCCGCCAGGAATGCTGGCGGATGTCGTGACGGCCCATACCGCCAGAAAATGGCCGTCAGTATTGCTGGAGGTTCTGGCCGCCAGGAATGTCTGATGCTATCCTGACGGGTTTGGCCGTCAGCATTCCTGGTGGGTGTGTGAGCGTCAGCATTTCTTACGGGTATTAGCCATCAGAAAGTCGTCAGTAGAGTTGTAATTCAAGGAAGTTTTTTCTTATTTATTAATTAATAAAAAAAATAATAAACAAATAAAATTTTAGATAATCCAATATAAATTATCCACTAATTAAAAATCAAAACAAATCATCCAATAACTAAAAATTAATCCATCCATCGAATGTATAAAAAAAATCCTTAATTATCCATCAATATCTAACCATCACCACCATCGAATGTCATATCAGGAGGAGGCTGAGTCGGAGGCCGACGAGACATGGCCAGGGCAACAACTTCTTCAATCTGCTGACGGAGCGCCAACTGGGAACGTTCCTGCTCCTCGCGGATCAACCGCTGAATCTCCACCGCCTGCTCCTGGCGGATCCGCTGAATTTCCTGGTTGGCTCGCTCAAGCTGCTCCTGCTGGGACTGTACCTGCGTCTGAAGCTGGCGAACATCGGAGCTGGAGGTGGAAGAATTACTGCAGCCCTTCTGAGTCTTCCCGAATCATCCAAGGCAATAGCGTTGACCCTTCCTATTCCCAACATCTTGTAGGTAGACCTCATTCGGGTCTACCTGAGGGTTATTATCATCAGACAACGCAGCATGCCTCTCCTCCAAAGCCCTCTCATAGTGCTTCTGATATCAAAATTTTCAGCTATTATTACTAAACAACTATTATAAGATTTTATAATAAATCATATATATATATATATATATATATATATATATATATAATATAAACTTACAGCTATCCTCTGGGTTTTGGGATCCGTAAATGTGCCATCGGGATTTCGATGATACCTCAGCAGAAGGTCGTAGTTATTGGGCTGCGTACCCGTCTGCGAAGCCTGTATATAAAGATACATTTACAATATTTAATATAATGAATTAATTAAACATAAAATTATACATGTTCGATAATATAATTAGTTACTTAAAATATTATTATCAACTTACAATCTCGGCCGCCTGTTGATTTGTCGGCATAGACCTGCCTCGGTACTTTGTTATACCAATCGAAGGGCCTCCGGGCTGGCTCAATCTATTCTGCTTGGCCTTCTCAGACTTCTCTACCTCCTCAGGCCGCTGAAACTCCACCAGCCATCTATTCCAGATTGTCTCCCCTACGCAGGAAGGTATCGTCCCATGAAGTCGATACGCCTTCCTCCACTCGTATATACGACTCTTATAAGAGTCTCGCAACGCTATATAGAATGTCGTCTTGATGGCATTCTCATCGTATATACTCATGTCCCACCACACCAATCCCTACAAAAGAAATACAATTAGACAAGATAGTTAATCAACTTACTTAACACAAATCAAAATCAATAAATAAAATTACCCTAAAACGAGGCCACCACGTCTGACGATGGCTGTCCGGGATGTGATCGGATTTCCACCCTACTGGGTGGATACGAGACTCATGTATAGTCCTCAAATAGTCGGAAAGTCCTTCGACGGACTTCATAACCTAAAAAATAATAAGTTTATTTCAATCAACGGCAAATAATTAATTTATATTGAACACATAACAAAATTGATTAAAATGTTACTTACTTATTTCTGATCACGACTACCTCGATACCGGTAGTCCTGACCTCTGTACCGGGCGTGCTCCCCGCCTCATCAGACAGGGTAGGTGGAATGGTATCATCGAAATCCATGTCGGTGGCATCATCCACATGGGGTCCCGAGAACGATGAGACGAGAGAAATCCGACGATTATGAGGACCCCTGCCAGGCATCTAACATACAACATAGTTTTATTAATAAATAAAATTAATTATATAATTATATATATATATATATATATATGTATATATATATATATATGGGTGTGTGTGTGTATATATGGTTGTTCAGAATATCGTTAACACTCATAAAATCTTCAAACCTCAACCTTAACTTTCAGACTCATCTTTGTAGCTTTCTTCGTCTTCTTCAGTTAGATCTAGTTCATCGCTTTCTGACTCTTCTTGATCATTATTGACCAAATCGTCGTGTTCGTGATTGAGAGGGTCGTTTAATTGGAAGTCGACATCCTCTAATTGTATTGCAGGAAATGTTTCTACAACATCTTCTTGGAATGACTGTTGTTCAAACTCTATATTAGATACTAAATCTCAAACGGGTCTAAGGAATATTGGAATAATTCAAAACTTAGATTCAAAATTTTCTATTTCATATTAATTCTCAAACAAGTGATCTATATGAATCGCGTCACTTTGCCAAGGTTCCAAATAAGCAATTACCACCATCACATTTTTGAAAAATATTTTAAAAACTTAAATAAAACCACGTGACACACTATCACATTTTTAAAAAAAATCAAAAACCCGCTATTGGAGGGACAACACCTCCCGGCCGGCGCCGTAACCCACGTCAACATCCGACGGTATACAACCAACAACACCAATGACAATAATATATATAAACAAAACTAAACCCCGGCCGATCACCACGGCCTCCCATGCATGTAAAATATATAAATTTTTTTAAATCCCGGCTGATCACCACGGCCTCCCATGCATGAACAATATATGTACAATATAATAGGTGCATACATGCATATATCACAATATAATTTCCCCTAAAGTTTATCTAAATTTGAAAACAGACCCCAATAATCTAAATTATCCCATAACTATCTAATTATATACTTTGTGTACGTGTTTTCCTAAAAATTTACAAATTTAACCCTCATTTCAAAATTATTTACGATTAGACCCCTATTTCGAAATCAGAATTTTATTTCAAAATTAAACTCTATTTGAAAACTAATTATTTTAACTAGAAAATAAAAACAGAATTTTAAATAAATTTTTATTTAATTTAAAATTATTTTAAAAACTATAAATTTATTTTCAAATTTAAATAAAAATATAATGATAAACTAAAATTTATATTAAAATTATTTCAATCCCAAATTTGATTTAAACAAAATAGATTTTTATTTTAAAAAAAAAAAAAGAAAATAGATTTTTATTTTTAAAAAAAAGATATTTATTTAAAAAAATAGATTTTTATTCTAAAGAAAAATAGATTTTTAAACTATAATTATAAGTTATACCCTAAATTATTACATAAATTTAATTTATACCCTAAATAAAACCCTAATTTCAAATTAAACCTGAATTAACCTATAATTATAAATTATACCCTAAATTATTATATAATTTTAATTTATACCCTAAATGAAACCCTAATTTCAAATTAAGCCCTAATTGAAGAATAATTATATAATTATCCCCTAATTAAATCTTAATTAGATAATTATGGCTAATTGAATCATAATTACATACTTAATCATAATTATGTAATAAACTCATACTTTAGCCGTAATTTTATAATTAATTCCTAATTAACCCAAATTTCAACCCTAATCCCTAAACAAACACTAAACCCTAACCTTGAAAACTAATTATATAATAATTAATAAACAACAAGTATATAAAAAAATATACAAGCAAATATAAATATACAAAAAATATACGAAAATATAATAAAAAAAAAACTTACATTAGAGCAGCGGCTAGGGAGTCTGGAGCAGGCGGTGGTGGCTGGACCTTGGACCGGTGGCGGCGGTGGAGGCTGGGCCTTGGAGCGCCACGGTGGCGGTGGAGGCTGGACGTTTGAGCGGCGCGGTGGCGGTGGAGGCTAGAACATGGAGTGACGGTGATGGCCATGATCTTCCTGGTGGTGGTCGAGACAGCGGGCGGACGGCGGCAGGCAGATGGCGGTGGCAGATCTTGGACGCGGCGATTTTTTATTTTTTTTGGAGTGTTCTGGACAGAGTGAGGCGTGGAAGGAAGGAGGCCGAATTTTAGGTTAAAATACTGACGGCCATGGCCGTCAGGATTAGAGAACTTATACGTTGACGTCCATGCCCGTCAGCATACATATATTATTTTTTTAATTAAAAATTATATCCTAATGGTCTTAGCCGTTAAGATCCTGACGGCCATACCCGTCAGCGACGCCAATGCTTATACACTGACGGGCATGGTCATCAGTATAATTAAGCGGGATAAACTCCCGCTCTTTCCCTGAGGGGTTACTGGCGGCCACTTATGCTGACGCTTATCCGCCAGCAACGTCATCCGCCAGGAATACCGTCAGTATACCTGTCAGTATCGTCGGAATTTTTTGTAGTGATGTATAATGAGACTGCCGAATCATATATGTGGTTGCATAAGACGTTTCTTGCAACTATGGGTGGTAAGGCACCAGTATCGGTTGTTACAGATCAAGACAAAGTGATGTGTCATGCCTTTAGAGTGGTTTTTCCTAATTCAATACACTGACTATGTGGATGGCATCTGAATAGAGATTGTGCTCAGAACATGAAAGTACACGTCTTTTGCATAGTATTTTTGAAATTATTGATGGCACACTGGTCATTGAAGATTTTGATTGCAAATGGCAAATCCAGATCGAGAACATGACATTGCAAAGAACATCTATATTAAAGAGATGTATGGTAGAAAAGAAATTTGGAGCAAAGCATACCTACGAGGTCAGTTTATGGGAATGACTAGAACAACTGAATGAGCAGAATCTTTAAAACCTTTGTTCAAGAACCTAGGCAAAGCTGGAAGCACAATTACCAAGTTTCTGAGCCACTTCCATCGTGTGCTCGTATTAATGAGAGCTCAGTTTTTAAAAGAACATAATGAACCCGTACGAGCGCCACCAAACATACGATGTAGTGCAGCGCCTCATAACCTTCATAATCAAGTTGCCAATATTCACACCATATTTATATTTGTTGATGTCGAAAAGCAAATCACAAAGAAGCAATTTTTCATTGTTGTTGATAAAAAGATACTCGACAATCATCTATTCATATTTGTGTGGAGAAATATGGGTTTAGATCTAAAAAATAGTGATTAGTGAAAGTTGATACCACCGTATGTATACTTATGTACAATTGAAAGATGCTAGAGTCGAATGAGTTGCGGTGTAGGCATCTCTTTACTGCATTCAAGAATATGAATTAAAGTCTTTACCTGCACAGTGCTTAAGCGAGAGATGGATCACAGAGGCTAGGAAGCAATTACAAGAGAACTTTCCATTTTTGCAGTGGATCCACAAATGAAGAGGTTTATGGTTCTTAACCAAGAATCTAATGATTTGTGTCTAAAAGCTTCACATACTGATTTTGCAGTGTGTTTTTCTTAATTATCTATCTAATTTCATTTTTTTAGTTCCTGAATATTTGATATCATTGAATAATATTTTGCAGCAACTTTAGGGATGGTTCTAGTGCGGATGACACTATCGACAAGAATATCATTGCTTTCACTTTGTGAACGAGATGAGGCTTTGGCATGAGAGTGGGTCTCGTTATTATCAAACTTATGTTTCTGGATTTTTTTAGATGTTTTTGCTTGTTTGGTTATTTATTGATTTCTTGAATTTTTTGGTTATGATAGAGTTTTGGAATTCTTCTACTTTTTCTTTATGTTCTTTATCTATGACCTTTTATCTAGTTGTTTGGTCTTATTCATACTCTTTACATGATTACTTGAGTGCATTTGTGAAAAAGGTTTTCGCTCAAGTATATGCACAACTAAGTTATTAATAGTGACATATTATCATCTACACTCTCAGATCACATTTCAATTGGCATGAAAAATGGTTGCTGGATTACTATCTACCTTAGCAACGAACAAATAGGTGTAGTATTTATGTATGAAGCACCATTTGGAGTACATGTTAGATATCGTATTAAAAGGATTTATACGAAGAATTTGTTGTCTCTATCTTTATGACACGCATTGAATAATTATGTTATTATTCAGTATATGGATATTAAATTATGACAATGACATTGGAGTATCTCCACATTTTGTTCATATATTATCAAGAGCACAAGTCCTTGTACTCGTGTGTGGATTGCGTAATCATGTCTTATGTCGTGGATATAATTACACTTGAAATTTGCTTTAATTATACTCTCTTGCATTTATATAGTCCAAACATATATAACGAGAGTTTAATATAGTTTTACTTATATAGATAACGACATCAATAACATTATAATGGATTATAACCAAAATTGAGTGGTTATTATAATTAGAAATTTGGGAAGTTTGAAAACAAGACAATAATTATCAACCATATCACAGGACTATACTTGACAAAATGGCTCATAACTACAACCACGCTCACAGTGACTCATAGTTCACCTCGTAATAACTTACAAACTAACGAAACACAAAAAGGATAAACTTCATATCATTTGTTGTTTCGGTTAATATGCCCGAAAGAATAACAAACAAAATAAATTAAATATACAAGATCTTGATCAACATGTATAAGATTCTTCCGGTTCGGTAGTGAACTTCTCATTCTTAAACTTACAGACCCGAAATATTGCTAACTTGGTGTTACCTTACAAATAGAAAATACATAAAAGAAATTTACATTATTTCAATCAAAAATGTTATCGGTATTATGGATTAATTACAAAAACTGCATCGGAGGTTTAGCCTAATTACAACAAAAAAATTGCCAAGTCATCATTTGAAAAAAAATGCCTAATTACAAAAAAAAAATGAACAATTATGAAGGGGCTATTTGTAATTTAAAAAAATGGCAGTGTATTTCTTGTAAGAACCTACTTACAAAGGAACAATACGATAGTTTATATCACCAGCCGGTAAACATCAGTACGGATGATGGTAAAAAATGGGCATCAAAATAATTTTTCCATTATTTAAAAATGCAAAACTTCAAAAAACGAGATTATTTTAGAAATGTGTTTTATTAAATTAATGATCACAATTCGTACCGAATGTAACAAGATTTTCAGGTGATGCGGAGTAAACTACTCCGGATTGAAGCAACTTTTTGTCGATAAACGCACCATTTATGTTGTCTAAATTCGTAACCAGAAGATTATCTCCATCTTTTAAATCCGGTCGTGCAATGCAGAAACCACAATTGTCATAAATAATTTTGCACAAAACATAAAAAAAGAAAAGAAAAAAAAAATGAAAGAAAATCAGTTCAATATCTTTAGTATTGCACCAACAAATACTTAATTCAAATCCCAATAAACATTTTGATAACTTACAACCTATCGATACAAGAATGTTTGATAAAATAGCATGTTTGTCAAAACCTAAAAGAATACATAATAAATACGACAAGGCTTTATGATCAGTTAAAAGTATAAGGACAGGATGCATTAGTGCTACCTCTGTATATAGAAACTAGGCCAAGTACATACCCAAAACAAGGACAAATAATTATATGCCCAAATGACGTGTGCTAACTTGCAAATTAGAATAAAGCACACCATTGACCAAGAACGCAACTGACACATTAACAAAGACATTATACACAATCCCTCCAATGATATATAATAAGTCAAGGAAACCCTAACTAATAAAAAAATAATAGATATTTTTACAATGAGGCACACTCCTTTGCCCGCGTTAAAACACGACATGGCATTCTTGTCATTTCAAGTTGTTGAGATGGAGGCACCCATTTCATAGTATTGTATGGTTGAACCCTAAGTGATTCAACTAGCCTAATTTAATTTGTAGAAAAATAGAATACCATGTCTATAAAGTATGAACAAAATCACCTGGACAAACGAAAAATAAATCAAATAAAAAAATAGGTGACTGACTTTTCTTCAAACTCCAAACCAATTATAGCAGCATATTTTTTTATGTCTAAGAGTCGAGAAATCAAACAATTGCAGCGTGAACATAATACTAGTGCCAAAAAAACCCATTTTTGATTTCTTATTGGTCTTTTTTAAGAGGAAATGAAAATAAAAATTGCTTCAAACTCACACATAATAAATACAAAATCGAGACTCCAATTTCAACAAAAAGGAAAAAAAAGTTAAATTTCGTAAGGACTAAGTAAATATGTTTTTTTGTCTAAATTACATAAAAATCCAGTTATAATTTCAAAGTAACATATACACCACCCCTTCAGATTTGGCCCCTAATTAGGGTCAATTTGTAAATGGAAATGAATACCAAATGGGTATTTAAGATTCTAAAGATAGTTGAGTTCTTATTGTAATTAATTCTAAACCTCAAGGGTTTGTAATTAACCCCAATTTTAGTTTACCTCTTTATGCAGAAAGTAAGTTCCAAATACACTTAAATCCGAGCAAAATGCCCATGAGAACATATTGTTGCAAATCTAAGAGGCAGAACAAATAAAGCGTTGTTTACGAAAATGATATTATCGAGATTTGAACCAATATATAAACAAAGCATCCAAATACACAAAATTTATATGCAAAAAAAGAAAAGAAAGAAAGATAGAGTAATGCACAACAATTATGTGAACGCGGCTATGATGTGTTCGACCTCCTAAATAACACAAGAAATCAATTTTTGTAGATATTAACTAATAAAAGCACTGATATAAATCAAGGACCCTTCACCATGATATTATATCTGTTATGCATTTCCTCGAACACCTTTTGGCCACTCAAAGGCATCTTCGTTTTCACCCCATCGATTCTCATATAATCTACCTCATCAGCTGACTAGCCATGATACCTGATGTTCCCAATTCTGGATTGTACTCATATAAATTCGATTTCGTGTACCGCGTCTTGTTCCTTTCTTTTCTCTTCCTTGCCATGGGTTCAATACGAAGCTGTCAGCCTACGAATAATTCAAATTTCTATGGAAGTTGACAAATTAGCTTGAATTAAGTTTCTCTTACATGAAAATTGTGAATCAACTTTGTCGCAATTATACGAAATTCAGCTTTTCGTGCAATTACGAATCAGCTTTTTCAAAAAAGTAAGTTCTTTTCTGATTACACTAAAAGTTGATGTAAAATTATATGATCCTGACCTGAAAACCTCCATGTAGCTGCGTTTCTAGCAATAATAAATAATAATTCAAGCTCAACGTATTTGAAGTTGGACATGTATGAAATGGTAACTTCATTATCATATTATAAATTGTTTAAAAAACAATAATACAACGAAGTGGGAGTGAATTTTTCAATTGTACTCTAGTTATACATAAATAAGTTGATGTGACTCGATTATAAAATAGGGAAACTTCTACGGTGCCGTGAGAGCACCATTATTCACTTAATCACAATTTTTGGATTAAAAATTGGTTACAAATATTGATAAATGAATTAATATAAATGCAGTGAGATTGGGGAGCATGGTACCGTAGTCATTTCCTGTAAAACAATCTTGTAAATAAAAAAATATTTGACAAATATAACAAGATACTTGTACATAGAAAGACTCAAATCACTAAGAATCCAAATTGAATACAATTCTCCGATCCTTTTTCATCAAATTTTGAATTGACAATTTTCTATAAAGTAGACTTGGTGATGGCAATAGATGGTGTGAACCCGCTCGGCACTTTATAGATGATCATGGCTCGCGATTGGAACAAGAAATCGCAGTCATGAATATTGGTCCACCCTATGCCAACGTGGCATTAATTTTGGAAAACCCCCGATTCCAGCCTAGCTACAAATTTCATTCAAGAATTGAAACAAAACATGAATTGTGGGACTGATTTCATTGATGAAATTCAATTGGGACTACTTTGATGGCCCCAAAGATATGACTAAAATTGCAATTTTTCCAAAATAATTAGAAGACAATCAAAATCTTTATAATGAAATGATAAAATAGTCAATTACAAATTATTATAATTGTTTAGAAGTTCAATGTACGAAACAATAGGACATGCGACAATCAATGAGGCATAGATAGGTATAGTAATAGAGGGTGCCTACAAAACTATCAAAACTATCATACAATATTCTAACCATGGTAAACTATCAGAACTTAGAAAATGTGGGTCTCTCAATCAGAGCAATACAAGGATGTATAATATGTACAAAGAACTATTTACACGGCTTTTTGTGTTGCGTACAAAATGGAAACAGTGTTTCTCAGATTTCAAATGAAACGAGCTAATATGATCATGTAAGCATTTGGATTTGTGAAATTATGGACATCGCAAGAAATTTATGCAATATGGTTATTAACTTGAAGAATCTCTTCCATATTCTAGTCATAGTATGGGTGGCATCATCAAACCATGCAATAGAGCTACCAGTAATAGGAATATAGCTCGGACATGGAAACTGGAACCGTGAGAAAGAGAATGGGCTCCGACTAGATGTACTGACCCAGTAATCTCATCCTTCAACTCAATACTTGAAGAGCCTGGCAACACCAAAATTCAAAACTTATAATAATATCACACAATTATATAATATATTAACTTTAGTTACTTTATGTAACTTGTATGCATACTATATAAAGGATACTCCATCCATCCGTCTAAAAAAGATATACTTGCGGTTATATAACACAGTTGAAGAAACTGTTGGCTAATATAGTTGAAGTATAGCCTTTGCCATCCATGTCCATATGGTTAATTAACTGTTTATTGTCTACTCGGTTTCCATCAAAATTAATCAAGATAAATGTAGTGTTATTTTAATATAAATAAATAGGAGTATACATGTAAATGAAAAAGTAATTGCACACTAAATGTAGCAACAAGCCTATCTCCTTTTGGGACGAAGGGCGTATATGCTACTATATTAATAGGGGTAAATTCCCATATACTACCAAGCAATTAGGGTCAATTCCCATTTAATCCATTAATTCTTTTTATTCCTATATAATCCAAATACTTCCTTTTGATCAAAAATTATATCTGAACTCTCAAAACTACTCCTACACCTTAAAAAACCTAATTAATATATATAATTATCCAAATCAGGATTATTCCCCTATCTTTAATTCTGCGGATCAATAATTTCCAGAAGGTGGAGAAATCCTTCGACCAGGCAATCAGGGGGTCTTTTAATCTCGGCCGATTTTTGGTGATGGACAGAGGAGAAAGCTGTAGACCGCCGGTTTTCTGACGGCGGCGTGTGGCAGCGAATCTGGCCGCTTGCAGTGGAGCTCCGAGGCGGAGATGGAGCTGAATCGGAGGCGGGGGTCTGCGAGCAGGCTGCTCACGCAGCGGCGTCTATCGAGGGTTGCAGTTGCTGCCGTTGTGCGCCGTTCACCGGTAACTCTCGCGGCAAACGGACTTGGCGATAGTGAATGGACCAGATCCGTGGAGATCTTGAAGTTTGCTGCAGTCTCACATTAATGGCGGCTGCTCAATTGTGAAGAAGAAAGGTTTTTGGGCCTTGTGTTGTAGACCCAATTCCATTTGTTTGTTTTGGGCTTAAAAGAAGTCCAATATCTAATCATTGTGACCGGATTGCAACTTATGGTTTGAGAATGAATATTGACAACAAATTCATATAACTGTGAACAGATTGCAACTTGTACTAGTGCTAATGAATATACTCCTGGAAAATCTTTTTTTTTTCTTTTTCTTTTTTCTAATTAGAATGAACACAAGGGTGAAGTAGTATGTAATTTTTTCAAAACTCGTGCAAAGTAGTTTGTAATTTTCCAAAAGTTTTGTGAAGTAGTATGCAATTTATGCAAAGTAGTTTGTAATTTTTCAAAGTTTTTGTAAAGTAGTATGCAATTTATGCAAAGTAGTACCTAATTTCTCAAAAAATTATGCGATAGGTATATAATTTCCCAAAAACTATGCGAAGTAGTGTGTAATTTTCCAAAATTTACACGGTTAGTTCTGAATTTTTGAAAAATAGTTCTGAATTTTACACGAGTAGTTTTGAATTTACACAATTAGTTTTGAATTTACACGAGTATTTTTGAATGTACATGAGTAGTTCTGAATTTTACACGAGTAGTTCTGAATTTACACGAGTAGTTCTGAAATTTACACGAGTAGTTTTACACGAGTAGTTCTGAAATTTACACGAGTAGTTTTGAATTTTACACGAGTAGTTTTGAATTTACACAATTAGTTCTGAACTAATTGGTTCTGAATTCCCATATACACAATTAGTTCTGAATTTTACACGAGTAGTTTTGAATTTTGCTCTTATATAATATTTGGATTAAATGGGAAGTTGAGATTTCAACGACTTATTTGGGAAAAAACATTTCACTAATGGTCTATATGAGAATTGACCCTATTAATAGTATGTTAATAATAAACTGTTATCAAATAATAATATTCATTAAATTTTTTATGTATAATATAACATAACATATATTTATATTTAAAATATAGCATATGATTTATAAACGGGTACCCGATTACCAGTTGGGTTACCCGAATGGTATTATGGTATGGTAGTGGTAGTGTATGGGAGAGGACTACCTGTACCCAACCCTGCACGTTTAATAATTTGTTCCCACTCTTGTATTTGGGAAACAAATAATCCCCATTGATTTATATCCCACCCACACACTAAAATTCACATGGAAGTACAATCCTCATAGCATTGAAGTTTCTAAGCTGGAAGAAAGGAAACGAGTCGACTATGTTCGCCCACGAAGAAGATAAGGTCTTTTGAAAGCTCTTAACACCTTAGCAACCACAAAACACTTTCTAAACCATGTTACAGATTGGGTCCCTAAGCTTTTGGCTTCGAGGATGGACTGGTGTGCGTTGATTGTTGAGTAGTAGGGATTTGTCAGCTAGGTCATAATTGGTGATTCCTCCTTCCAAATAGATAACTATAATGGATAAACTAAGCTGCCTTTTAGCATATATTTCCAACATCAAATAATAATCAGATGTTTACAAAAAACATAGGCTCCATGTTTAAAGCATGCTAAAAGGGATTAGAAAATTAAACTTCACATTTGTCTATTAAGCTTTCTGCATAAAAAGCCTACATTGGTGATTGGTCTTAGTCCCACGTTGTAAATTAAATACACATATTGTACACCACTATATGCTTATCAAGGCAATCAAGGCAAGAACATATATGAAAAGTGGGCCTATTATAATAACAGAAACAAAAGATATCTACATAAAAGTTACATTTTGACACACCTAGATTGCAGTCTTATTTAATGATTTATGGAAGTAAAAAAAGGAGAAAAGGAACTTGTATCAGACTGAAAGCTCCAAAGATGACATAATTATCTCTCAACTCTCCTGCTGCCTACTCAGGTACTTAATAAAATGGATATAAAATGCTTAGAGAATAGAATGATTTTAGCATGTAACTTCTTAGAGAATAGAATGATTCTAGAAAATAGGCCTTAACATGAGAAAATACCAACAAAGCAAAACTATAATGCATGACTTCAGTAATAAAACTTGTATCAGCGACAGTAATGTAGTAATTCAATAAATATACTTAGTCATCCCCACATGCATCTCCTGTTAAACACAACTTGGCATGAGAAATTAGAAACCTCAAGAATTATGTGTTGCATCTGTCTGAAAATCAGATTCATAGTTGTAACAACTTGGTATGGTTTAAACATCTTTCAATCAAAAGCCAGCAGAAATGTGAACGTAATTAATTAAGTTTACATTTAGGCATCTACTGAACTTTAAAAACCTTTTATCTCATTTATGAGTTCAATTCACAATCATAAAGCGATTAAGAATGCAAAACAAAATACTTACAGTTATATTCGGTCCATCCAATCACTTGCTTTTCAAGATCATACAAAATCAGTTTGTTTGATAGAACCAAATCTGCAACATTAGACCAAGCAAAAGTCAGCTGAAAATATATATCATGAACACGCCTTTGAAGATTGTAAGTAGACATATCATAACCAGTTAATTTGTAATTGAATTGGTTCACATTTCAAACAGAACATAAACCATATCTGATGACTGTCATCCGGAAATTTTGACGACTGTTATGAGAGCTACAAAAGAAGAACTAAGTTAAATATGGTGTCGCAGAAATTGTGTCTAACCTGCTACTTAGTCCTATCCCTAAATATAAATGAAATGATAGAGGTGATGGCAAATGATAGAAGACTAAACAAACTTTCAATTTTATGCAAGAAGCCTGAGTGCTAAAAAATGGCATCTCAAGCCAGTAATGTTGGTATAGCTTTGTCTAATTACCTGCGCAATATTCTGTTATAAGTGGGCCAGCCCAGTTTAACACATAGATATAGACTTGTGCATGAAAGCATGCACACACGCTATACGGCATGGTATTAACACCGGTTGCCTTCTTCATTTTCAGATTATGAACAAAAAATATCTCACTCCCAGATTGAGAGCTCTCATCAATAAAAGTTACCATTTTCTCACTACCAGTCCTAAATTCTACATGGTATCTAGAACCAGAGCTAACTAATTCACAGGTATGGCGACGACAAGTGCGGATCCATGGAAGCGAGCTCTCACAAGAGTCCGGCACCTAATTTTGTTGAGAAATTCATTCTCGTGATTCAAAAACAGTTTGAACAACTAATCATGGGTTCTAGGTCTGACAATGGGGTGACTTCAACAATCATGGTGCAGTGACTTGTTTCGCTCACATGGGATCATACATCAGACAAATTGTGCCTACACTCCACAACAAAAGGGTGTTGTGGAGAGAAAACAGACACCTTGAGGTTATCAGATCCTTGTTATTCCAGTCCAAACCACCTATAGATTTTTGCCTTTCTCCTTTCTTACAGCCACACCTCATTGATTAACTTTCCTGTTCCCATCTCAACTGGAAATCCCCTTATGAGATAATATATAACAAATCTCTTGATTACACACATCTTACACCTTTTGGTTGTACTGCTTTTGCTACTAATATTGCACCTCACAAATCAAAGTTTGACCCTATAGCTACTAAATGCATTTTTTTGGGCTATGAGGCAGGATAAAAGGGTTATAAACTTTTTAATTTGGATACTCAAAAGCTCATGACTAGAGAAGCCTATCTCATTGAACATGAGTTTCCTTCTGTTAACTCTCACTGTACTGAAACACATTTACCTTCAAACAACTGATTCTTCTGAGTCTTTCAACAATAACATCTGTCCCATAACACCACCTCCACATTCTGCCTCTCATGTCTATCCCATACAGCCAATTGCTCTCAGAAAACACAGGCCAGATACATTTTCCTCCTGTTAGATTTCAGGATTATGACCTGTAATGGAGTTGATCAACTACATGTCTCTTCAATCACTGACCACTCACCAAACTATCCTATACCTTTCCTTATGGATTATCTCCTCTCTTCTCTGACACATAAATTGTCATTCTAGCAAATGTATCTAACTTGCAGGAACCTACTAGTTATGTTCAAGTTCACGCAAGCAGGAGTGATCATTGGGTGGCAGCTATGAACATGGAGCTAGCTGCACTGGAGTCCAACCATACTTGAGATTTAGTAGATTTACCTCCTGGTAAGAATTATAGGGTGTAAATGAGTTTATAAGGTTAAAATGAATCCAGATGGAGGAGTGATCATTGGGTGCCAGCTATGATCATGGAGCTAGCTGCACTGGAGTCCAACCATACTTGAGATTTAGTAGATTTACCTCCTGGTAAGAAGGTTATAGGGTGTGAATGGGTTTATAAGGTTAAAATGAATCCAGATGGAACAGTAGAAAGGTATAAAGCTTGCATCAAAAATATGGAGTGGATTATGTTGACAGTTTTTCTCCAGTTGCAAAATTAGTCAATGTCAGGTTCTTAATTGTTGTTGCTACCATGAATCATTGTTTCAGAAAACGACCGAGGCATATGCCTCGAGGAGCGCCTCGGAACGGGTTGGGGGAAATCGGTTCGAGGCGGCCGCATCAGATCACCATGTTGGGAACGTCCGCCTCAAAGTGTCGAGGCGTACGCCTCGACTCGGATGCGCCTGAGGCGGACGCCTCAGTTTTTGAGGCATGTTTTTTATTTTATTTTTGAATTTCTCCATTTATGTTATTTTTTCTTTATTTATTATTATTTATAAATGTATAAGAGAAATTAATATAAATAGAATAATATAAAAGGAGGTAATAGAATTAAAAGCAGTCGGCCGAAACCCTACGCACTCCTCTCTCTTCTCTTTTTGCTCGATCTGCCCTCTCTATCTCCACTTTTTTCTCCCCTTTATTGTTATATAACTATAGGTGTTTGCAATTGTTAATTTGTTATATAACTTTTATAAACAAAAATTAAAAATAAAAAAAGCTGTTTTTTTTCTTGGCAGTTAGTTGAGCTTTTTAAAACTAATCCCTTAATTATATATAATGGTTTGATTGTTAGTTGTTAGTTAATTGTTAATTTTGATTTTGACCTAATTTTAGACTTTTATCTGAGATTTTTTATTTTTTTTTTATTTTTTTTGCCACTGTCTTGATACTTCTTTTTAAATTTTTTAATTGTTGGATTTAATTGTTAATTGTTAATTTTTGGTTTTGACTTAATTTTAGACTTTTATTTTAGATTTTTTTTTTTTTTTTTGCAACTGTCTTGATACTACTTTTTTCAATTTTTTAAATTGTTGGATTTAATTGTTAGTTGTTAGTTAATTGTTAATTTTTGGTTGTGAATTCATTTTAGACTTTTTAGTTAACACACACACACACACACACACACATGTGTGTGTATATATATTTAGACTTAATTTATTATTTTTTGGTTTAATTTTTTCCCAAAAAATTGAGGCGCACGCCTCGCCCTCATCCGAGCAAAACGCCTCGTTTCCGCCTTTCGTTTTTTGAAACATTGCCATGAATGGTTGGCCTATTCATCAGCTTGACATCAACAATGCTTTTCTGCATGGTTACTTGGATGAAGATATCTACATGGCTCTTCTAGAAAGATATCAGAGAGGTGGCCTCCATAAGGGAATGTCACTTGAAAAGGATCTTGTATGGGCTCAACCAAAGCTTCAAGGCAGTAGAATAGTGTATTCTGAATTCCTTAGCAAACTCATTGGTTTTGGTTTTACACAATCCATGAATGACCACTAATGACCACTGTCTTTTCCTCAAGAAGGATGATAAATCTTTTCTTGACATGGTCATATGTTGATGATATTCTAATGATTGGTACTCATCTCACTGCCATTGTGGTTGTTAAGTCTTATCTTCATTTCCTATTTACTGTCAAAGACCTAGGAGTGGCTACGAATTTTCTGGGCATTGAGATAGAATAGACTCTGGAACTTATTTGCACCACCAGAGGAAATATACTCTAGATATTCTACATGATACTGGTTTCTTGGATTGCAAGCCTGTTTCTACACCATTGGTTTCCTCAGGGGTTGAATTGATTGGTGACAGTGGTGATCCTCTTTCTACTCCGGATAGGTATAGAAGGTTAGTTGGGAAATTGCTTATCTCAACATGACTAGGCCAGAAATTACATTCCATGTACAGCAGCTCAGTCGGTTTGTCAACAGCCCTTGTCAATCTCACTGGGATGCAGCTGTACATCTTCTACACTATTTGAACCATCTCAGGGCCTTTCCTATCCTGCTGGCAGCTCTTTCCACATTCGGACTTTTAGTGATGCTGATTGGGCCTCTTGTCCTGATACAAGAAGGTAGATTTTGCATTTTTCTGAGAATTCTCATTTCTTGGAAGAGAAAGAAACAAACAACGGTTTCCCGCTCTTCTGCTGACGCTGAGTATCATGCCATGGCCTCTACTGTATGCGAGATTCAGTGGCTTAGCTATGTGAACGGGTTTTTCTTTGCCTGTTCCTCGACCGGTTCCACTTTACTGTGATAATCAGGCTGCTTTGTTTGCCAACCCAGTGTTCCATGAACGCACGAAGCGACTGCCATGTTGTTATTGATCAATACAAACTGGGTTTGGTTGCTCCTTAGAAGATCAGTTCTGCAAATCAATTAGCTGATATGTTTACTAAAGTCTTAGGTCCTGGTCTGTTCACTACTTCTATGTCCAATTTGGAAAGTTCGATTTGCATCGAGGCCAATTTGAGGGGGGATGTTGATCAATGTTTTAAAAAACGAAAGGCGGAAACAAGGCGTTTTGATCAATGTGAAGACAATTCAATTTAGCTTATATTCAATTAAATGTAGAACCATTATTTTTCTTCCTAACCCCTTTTTGTCGGCCATCATAAACTGACCAATTAAATTTAGCTTATATTTATACACTAACCTCCACCTTCTCTGTACATTAAAAAAATTAAAATTAAAAATATCTAGAAATATGTGCGTAATCCCTATTTTCAGTTAAAAAATAGATTAGTGAGAAAGGGTAATATATATATATATATATATATATATATATATATATATATATCAGAAGTTATATTTTATAATTTTGTAATTTTATTTTAAAAAATAGATTAGAAGTTATATCTTAAAAGTTATATCAGAAGTTACTTCAGAAGCTATTTTAATTTTAATTTTATTTAATTTTATAATATTTTAATATCAGAAGTTATATCTTAAAATTGTTTTATTTTATAATTTTTTATTTTTAAGAAGTTATATAAGAGAGTGGGGAGGGGAAAAAATATCAGAAGGGTTTAAAAAAAAATTAAAAGCGTAGGGTTTGGCCGACAGGTTTGATTATATTTACCTCCTTTTATATTATTCTATTTATATTAATTTTTTTATACATTTATAAATAATAATAAATAAAAACTGCCTCAAAATTGCCTCAAAACTGAGGCGTACGCCTCAAGCGCCTCAAGGCGTACGCCACAACACTTTGAGGTGGACGTTTCTGATCTGGGGATCTGATGCGGCCGCCTCGACTCGATTTCTCCAAAAACGTTCCGAGGCGCGCCTCAAGGCGTACGCCTCGGCCGTTTTTTAAAACATTGATGTTGATATAGCTTTGTCTATTTACCGGCCCAATATTCTGTTATAAGTGGGCAGGCCCAGTTTGGCATATAGATATCGACTTGTACATGTAAGCATGCACATACGGTGTACGGCATGGTATTAATAACGAGTGCCTTCTTCATTTTCAGATAATGAACACAAAATATCTCACTCTTAGATTGAGAGCTATCATCAATAAAAGTTACCATTTTCACACTATCAATCCTAAATTCTCCTAAATTCTACAAGTCACCCTCGTCTTCCTAATCAACTAGGAATCAGAGAGGAAATTCAGATCTTATTGTCCTCATCGGTAAGATAGATCAAAGAACAAATACAAAGTCAAGTGTGATCTAGGAGTCACTGAAGCCGCAGTACAGAATTTCTGAATAAGTATAATGAGCAGCTTTTTGCTTCAATAATATTAACTGTCATCAATATCAGTTCTGCAAACCAACTAACGACAACTGGAAGTAACGAGGAAAAATTTTAATAAAGATTATGTAAATCCAGAACTACTTCAAAAAAAGAGCAGGTTATTTTTGGTGACAGCTCTTTGAATGTTCAAAGGTAAACAAAAAGAGAAGCAAAACAATAAATATATGACTCCACTGAAGTAACTTAAAAATATCGTTAGAAAAAAAAATGGCGCAGTGACTATGGCCTTACCTCCTAAAAGAGTAATATTCTTTTTATCCTGGGTTTCAATGCCACTGTTTTGCCAACCAATACACATCAACTCTTCCTGCCACAAGGAAAATGAAAAGTCAGTACTAGGTTCATTTCCATTTCCAGACCTATTGAAAATGCCAAGGCACGGGAAATAACATTTCATGACAAAAAACTGACCCAAAATCTGATATTAGAATCCTGAAAATTTTTGCATTTTTTTTTTAATATAGGTTGAAAAGTATTTGTTTTTAGATAATAATAGTGAGATATTTTGGGTCAACTTGTAATTATTTAAAACAATATTCTGATTATACTATACGTTTAATATTTGGATTTCAAAATAATTTATAAGATTAAAAATAAACAAATTTAGATTTTTAGTAGAATTCTCGGGTTTAAAAAAATTTAAAACGATTTAACATACTTTTTAAACAATTTCAGATAATCAAAACAATTGTTTGGATTTTTTTAAAATATTTTTTACATATTTGAAACAACCTTTTTTTTATTTAAAAAAAAAAAAAATCATATTCTTTTACGTTCTTTGAATTTTAAAATATTATTTTATAAAACAATTTTCGAAAATTATTGGTATTAAACTAATCAGTTTTGACCTAGCCCCAGCCAGATTGGGTTCATCCCTGGCGAAAATGGCATTTTGTACAAGAATTGGAGTTCAATTGCAGGTTTTTCTTAATTTGGTGGCATTGCCACCACGTGTAATAGTGGTATTGAGATGCCACCACCCGAAAAGTTATTGGGGCTAAATTTCAATTTAGCCGAAGATATACAACTTATTCTAATTCTATTAGGTTGCTAGTTTCATTGT
>BMAC01000776.1:290648-310484 GCA_014905375.1 Phtheirospermum japonicum
TTTTTTTGCAACCTGAACTGTGACCACTTACACATTACAACCTAAACTCTTGTTAAGTGATAAGCTTCAATGGTTTAGGTTGTTAGTAACACAAACTAGTTTAGGTTGCAACGTGTGAAAAGGTCAAAGTTCCAGGTATCTAGGATTTTTTTCCCTATTAATATATTGCACATTATTTTTTCTTGTGTTGTTTTATGTTGCCTTTAAGTTCGTATAGAAAAAAAGAAGGGCAATTTTAAAGTTCAACCCACGCCAAAAAATTTGATAGGATCGGCCCTTACCATGAGCAATGGAATCAGTCATAGATTTTTCTATCAACTTTAGAAATTCAAAATAGTCTTTAGAATCAAAAACCTCTGCAACCAAGCTTCCTTAAATTTGTTTAATAGGCAACGATGATGAATTATTTCATCGAATAACAGGAAGCTCTTTTCAATAGCAATAGTTACTTGTCATATTTCTATTTATTTCAGAATACTAAGATGTTTCTGTAAGCTAAAGAAGTTCTTTTGCTGCTCTATAATATCATTTTGCTCCTCGAGTTACTTAATTGTACCAAATCATGACTAGGAAAACTCAATATATTTGATTGACAAGCTCATACCAACAAGGTGCACCTTCTTTTCCGCTAGCCCTCTCATCAAAACTTCAAAGTTATGTGTGCTTAGCTTGGAGTAGAAATCCCTGGGTTGTGGTGCGCATGAGTGAGGACAAAGAGTGTTGGGAAAGACTATTGCCGTACAGTGGGATAACCGATAACCGACAGGTCTGGGGGCCGAACCTGGGGCGTTACAGATGGTAGTCGTTCACCAACTGAAAAACCGGGAACTAAGTGCTATGCGGAACAAAGTTGCGGCGCGTGTGGAAAGCATGTGAGGGGGAAGGCCCAAGATCGGGATAGCCCACGGTCGTTAAAACTCTTGAACCCATAAGAAACACATCTAGAATCCCAACCTGGCAACGGTATCCTGAGATGGCTTAAGTATGACAAGGACGTCGCGAGTTCAAGGGGGGTAGATTGTAACACCCTAAATCAAAAGACGAACTAGGAAAGCATAAAAGATTTGATTGATAAACTCATACCAACAAGGTTCATCTTCTTTTGTGGCCCTCTCATCAAAACTCCAAACTTAGCGCGCTTGGCTTGGAGTAGAGGTGTGATAGGTCACCCCTTGGGAAATGTCAGCGAGGACAAAGCGCGCTGGAAAAGACTATCCCATGGAACCACCCCTGGTGTTTTCTTTCAGCTCTGAACTCTATATAAATTGTTGAGTCATACAGGACTTCTTGTTCAATGACTCCTCAAACTTTCATCTGTCTGTCCTTAAAATTCAGTCGAACCGACACCATCACAACTTACCTCTTTATCCAATACTTATATAGTCAAATATCATAGCAGGATGCTGCCTGTATACTTTACAACACCTGCCTATTGATAGATTTCCTTGTGCATACACTACGCCTAAAAAGAACAAGATAAATTATAGAGTACATATGCTATCCAACTTACCTCTTTATCCAATACTTATATAGTACTCCAAGCACAAATATCAAATCAGGATGCTGCCTGTATACTTTACAACACCTGCCTATTGATAGATTTCCCTGTGCATAAACTACAAAGAGAGATAGGTAATTGAAAAATATAGCTAGCCTATTCGTTATGGGGAATCAATGCTCCGGACCGAATAGAGCTTTCCTACGGCACCTGGCTTTCTCCGGTGCATATTAGCTTCACTGCGCTTGCGCGACCGGTTTGGCTTCCTATCTGGCGGCCACTTTCCTTACCTTACCCCGCTACACTCTCACTTCAAGCTAAGCCTACGGAGCAAGATGCATTACGATTTCCTCTTCTGTGGACGCACCGGAGTATGACCCGGGACGGGAAGAGAAAAACTTTTTTCTCCGGCGGGTATAATAATAATAATAAGATGCTCTCATATCATGTTCTAAACATAACAACATATCATTGTCGAAATGGTAACTAGCATAGGTTTACTAGATATTCCAAGAAAAGAACAAATCAGTGCAACAAAAATACGTTTATTACTTGTCAAAATATACCCATAATTAACAAGACAAAAGCAGAATGACAAAATTAGAATCAAAGGAAAGGATCCGACGTACTGGCCTGGCACCAGAGGCGTTGTGTTTACTAGTGGTTGAACAACATGCCCGATAGCAAAGATACCTCCACCATTAACGCCATCCAAGCAATGTGCGAACATCTTTTTCACTCTTCCAGCTGAAGCTAGCTGTGAGAGCATTGATGAGTTTGACTTTCCAAAACCCAGTATTCCATCAAGGGCATCATCTGACTGTCTCAGATCGCCAGATTGTCCCGCACCACATCTGTACAAAAAGATTGCAATTATTGACGTATATCATTTTATCAGATTCAAGAAAACTTTAATACGGCAAGAATCCAAATTTTTATACTAACATTTTGCACGTGCATACAGAAGATGGAATGTTTCCACAAGCCTAAATCATTCTAAGAAGACAAACTTCTGTACAAAATGATAAGTGTAAGAATCTAAAAGATTGCAGATTTATCTGTCGTTAAAATATTATTTTTAACAGACTGATTATTACTGTTTATAGGAGATTTTTTTTCCCTTTTTTAATTCTTTGAAGCTGTATACAAATAGCCTCAGTAAACTCTTTCATAAATATAACAGAAAAACTCTTCTCCCTGATCTTTTATGGTGCCTAGAAACCTGGAGCCACACAACAAGTTCCCCAAATAAGAACTGCTGCAGATTGAGACCACATGCATTCACATTCATATCCAGGTTAGAGCTGTATTAAGCAGAACCCGTGTTCTCTAAAGTTCAACGTACTCCAGGAAGAAAAAAAAACACTAACAGCAATAGAATAACTTCATTTTTCTTCTTCTTTTTTTTTTCTAATTGTGGTTTACTAACATGCCTCATCTGTCAAGATGGAATCACGCTTAAATCTATACTTTTGAGGATCAGCTTCTATTGAATCCAACGAGATTCTGATGCACCAATTTGTACATGCCATAGGCAATCTCACAATTATAAGGTAAAGAAAATGGTTGAGTTTTCAAGCATAGAGAGATACCCACACATACTCCCCAAGGAATAGATAAGTGCAATATGCTTGTTTCATATGATAAGATCAGAATATTTAGTATAGTAAATAAAAATGACAGTCAAAACTCAGAAGTACTAGACACCATAAAGATGATGAAATTGGAATTGTACAGACCCAAAAATAACACTTCCATTTGCCGATTTAGTTTGTAAATCACCAGAGACTCGATCGTACTGGACGACATCCTCAACAAAGTAGCCCATGCTATAGCTCCCATCTCCATAAACCTCAGTGTACAAACATGATGAATTAGCCGCGCAACCCCTCAAGCCTCCACCAATCTCTTTACAAAAATCTTGATTACATGAGACTATTTTCCCAGTAAGAGATTCTCTCGGATTGTAGAGGGTAAGTTCTATCTGCAAAAATACAAAATAAATTGTTTTACAAAGCAATTACAGATGCAAATAAAGAGCATGTTAATCCTATAAATAAAGAGAACCTCATCCCAATATTCGAAATATGTAGCAACATAAAGATGAGGGTCATACTCCACGGTAACCTCTTCGGGAGCATTGGTGGCACTGCAAGCAGTTAACCCATGTTATATCACTTCCGGTATCAACTTGCACATAGTAATCCTTTGAAGGCGTTCCAATACCTATTTTAGCGTAGTACAGCCTGCACCATCAATAATCAATACATAAGACAGACCATGATAACATATTTGATATGTATAAATYAGCTTAACAATTCTAGTCAATTCCTTATTGTGTCCGTTTTTTAGAAAACAAATRGATACAATATGRACTTCACTTGCTTTCTTTACTATAGCAGAAGAAATTTGTGWAAAGTCATTTAACGTAAGCAGCTAAGAACATTCAGAATAARWTGCAGCGCCATATAGGGTTTGCAGATGTATTCATTTGAAACATCAATTGCCATCAAATAAACGTGTCTACCACAACATTAATTTTTCATTAGTCTTGTACACACAATAAGTGATATGTGCATACAAATTCACATGTAAGTTATCTACACATTGTATTATTGACCACCTGATATATGAGCAAGTGACGCGGATAGGATCAATTTCTGAACCAATGCTGTAGCCAGTATAGCTTCCTTCAGAAGGACCTATAACTATAATTTTTAGAATAGCCATGGACTTCTAAACACAAGTAAATGGGAAAAGTACAAACAAGTTTATGTGTGCTAACACTTGAAATGCAGCATAAAGACTCAAAAGTTTGTCAACAATTATAGTAGATCAATGTGTGTTCATTAAATCTATTTGCTACATACTTAGGTGTATTATCCTAGTCGATCTATGTAGGGTCAGCAACAGTTTTAAATTAAGTGTAGTGTGAATTCAATAGAGCACATGTCTTTCTTACTACAAATAACTAACTGTGCAGAACTATACAGCAAACCATATTTTCAGTCAAATGTAGCAACCTATTCACGGGTCAGCATCACATTAAAGTAATTAGTAATTCTACATGCGTACATGACCAGCATGTATCTAAGTACACACTAGTTCGTTTCATCTAGGCCCCATTAGGATTCAGTTCAATTCATTCTTTAATGCAATCAGGAATGTTGTTTTGCATTTGCAGTATATCCAATCCTCAAATTGAATAGGAAAATAAACATTCTCACAATATGAAAGAACATACTACTTCAAAAAAAAAAAATCACTCTGTCCAAACAGTAACTAGCCAAACATTAAGAAAAGCAAGAGAATTTTTAACAACCCCAGATTATTGGAAAATCACAGTTCCATGAGTACACTGAATCCACGCATCAATTCATGAACGGAAACAACATTGAAAGCACAAAAAATAAACATTTTCCACCACATTCAAGCGTGCACAACTTCACAATTACCTCTTCGAACATAATTCAAAAACCAAACACTGAACCTAAACATTGAACATTCAAAAAGTGCCAAGCACAATATTGTAACATAAAAAAGTTCATATTCACTATACAGTTTAAAAAACACAATCACCTACTTTATTCAAACAACCGCCGTGAAAGGAAAAGGAAAGCGAAGCGAAAACGAAAATTGAAGAAAGAAAATAATAATAAATGACAGCGCACCCAACAGCGTCAGGGCGGCCAGTGCCGCCGAGGGGAAGGTCGACTCCGGCGAAAACTGCGAGATGGCGAACGTCATCGTGAGCTCTTAGGGCGCTGAGACTGGGCTCGGCGCCGGCGAACTTGTAATTCACTTTGATGACTCCGTCGCCGCCAGTTTTGTGGGCTCGATTGAGAATGAGGAGATTGAGCAGTGATAGTAGGATCATTAGAGAGTGGAAGCGTGATTCCATTTTTCGGGATTTTCCGATGATGATTGGTGGTAATAATATTATATATGTATAGGGTGTTCTGTCTCTGGAAACTCGTAATTATGCCATTTTGACTTGTCCCGTGTTAGAAATTAGATGAGACCAAGCGCAATCTTTGTTATGCGATGTTTAGGGCTTCTATAACATCTCCGATGCTTGATGTTTAAAGCAGTCTAAATAATTCATCCTTCAATCTTCAATGTACGTGGAAAAAAATAATCTTAATACTTATATTTTACTGTTTGATTTCTGTTAAATAGAATGAAGTAGCATAAAATATAATCCGTGCGATACACAGAGCGAATTGAAATGAATGGGGTAAATTCATTCGATGTAAGTTTAATATTATTAATTTATTAATATAATATAATAACTTAAAATACTCAAGTCACGATTTTGTCAAAACGAGCAAATTTAAAAAAAAAAAGTGCGTGGATACACGCAGCTCGTTTTATTTATTAGTTCACTCTACTAAAGATGTTATCACAAAAATGTCAATATTATCCTTAAACCCTACGCCCCCAAATACTTCATCTCCTTCACCTCTCCACCACCACTCCAGTCGTCGTCCATCACGCCGCCACTGCCATGGATGTTGTATATTGAAAAACATAAGCAAAACATACACACAAAAATACGTTGACGCCTCCGTGCCATTTAAGAAAGAAAAAGAAAAAAAATGCCATGAAAAAAGTCGTTCAAACCAAACTTTCGAATACAAAATATATGTTTAGAAAATCATTTCGAACACAATATACAACTACGAAATATTGATTCATACATAAAACACATGTTCGAAAAATTGATCTGAACGCCCCCTTTAAGGCTTGTTCGATTTTTTTTCGAACAACATTGTATTATTCGATCAAAAAGTTTAAACACATGATATATGCTCGAGAAATCAGAGACGACACCTCTATTTTGCATCTGCTTCTTACCATTTGTCGCTCAAATCCATTACTTACCTTTCACCACCCATCACGTTTTTTTTTCCTTTCTGTTTGACGGTTGCGGCGACGGTGTGATGAGTGATGATAATGGCAGAGTTGGAGTGGTGGTGAAGGGTTAGAGAAGATGGTGTGTTTGAGTTTTTTTTTTTTTTTTTTTTTGGTGGGGAGGGAGGGTAATTTTGATATTTTTGTTGATTTTTTCTTATTGGGGTGACCTCATGAATAGATGGGGTGACTATATCTACGCCCTTAAACAAATTAAAGGTAAATAACTCCACATTTATATATTATGAAACAATTTTTTGCATACTACATTATACGTCAAATTATAGTTTAACTCACATGACAATAGTTTCAAGATCTACCATTTAGTTAGTCGTGAAACAATCATATCAATCACTTTTATTACAAATCATTGAGTTCATCTCTTTGTTTAGCCTTTCTATCAAGACAAAGTTAAGATCTTATAATAAATTTAGACTTTTCTAATTATCGGTATCTGTTGTACTTGTTTGTCAATATGTACATGAAAGTTTATCATTAGATTATGTCACAATTCAATCACATCAATCTGTTTGAGTATAACTTAAGTACAACTGAATAATCTAGTTGTACTTTAATCGTACTTTGTTCTACGTTTTATTTCAGATATAATTTGTATCAGTATAACTATACAATTATTAAATAAACTTTTAACAAGTAATAATATAATACTTGTGATATAAATTTGAAAAAACAATCAACTAAATAAATACAAAAAACTATATTTAGATTATAAATATATATTAATTGAATTAAAATTAAAAGATTCACAAAATTCATATATATTATAAATAATATAAAATAAATCCTAAAATATTTTAAAATTGGATTAAAATATTAGGAATTCTAAATAATTATTTAATAATAAAAAAATAAAAAAATGTTATAAAATAATAAGAAAATTCATAAAGAATTTAAAATATGTTAAATAAGCCCAGTAATTGACTCGAGATAGCCAATGAGTAATTAACCACCAAGTCATCGAGTCAGTTGATGAACCCGATAATAAATTAAAATTTATATATAGATCTTAGTTTATACGAAAGTAATTATATAACCAAGAGTAATAAATCATTTGTGTGGATTTCTAATGTTAAATACTTAAAATCATAGTAATTAGTCACAAATTATTAATATACGAATATTCTTAAATAATTATTTAGTTAAAATTTTAAAATAATGTATTTAATTCTTTATGTTATGCGATTATATAATCATTTTTGTGTTCTGCCCACATATGATTTTTATTTAAAATTTTAATCAAATAATTATATAAAGTTATTTACCTTTAACTTATGATCATAATATCATTTTTTAATTTATTTTAGGAAAAAAAAAATTGGTCATTGTTAAGTCTGTGACAAGTCAAATTTTGGGTCATACGAATTCTACTCGAGTCACATATAGAAAATTGAAAGATATGACGCTATTAGGTTTGTTCTCGTATCACCTGGTCTGGTGAACAAATAAAATTATGGAAGAAAAGACAAGTACTTGTTATCGATTATAATTTTTTTTTCTTTGTTGCATCAATTTTCTAGTTGTACTCAAACTATCTTTTTTTTTTAAAATTATTAAATAATTTTTAAAATCAAATTATAAATTTTATATTTTTCTTATTCATTTATTTTTTTCCAAATTTTATTTATATTATATTATAATACTTGTATTTGTTAATTGTTTTTTTTTTTGTATATTTAGTTAATAATTTTCTATAATTTAATGGTACTTTTCTTGTAGAAATGAATTCATATTTAATTTTATAATATTAGCAACTTTTTGGTTTGTTTTCTCTTTTTTTGTATTTATTAAATAAATATTTTTAATTTATAATATTATACATTTTCTTAGGTTTCGAAGATTTATAAACTAATGATTTAGATTTATTTATATATTATATATTTATATTTATTTTTTCAGATTTCTTTTACACACACACACACACACAATATTTTTTTAGTTGCTATTATTGATTTTTATTTTATTTTATATTTTGTAGATTATTCTATTTTTTATATTTATTTAATAATTTTATAGAATCTAATTATCATTTTTTTCAATTAATTTAACTTATTTTATGAATTTTCTCTTTAATTTTATTTGATTGTTGAATTTTCGTTTTGTTCTATTTCTATTAAATAAATATTTATAGTTTAATTATAAGTTCTTATATTTTTATCTATATTATTTTATTAATATTTTTAAGTTTATTCAAAGCATTTGAAAAAATATTTATGTTTTACTTTTCCTTTTTTTGTGTTTTTTAAATTTAATAACTAATTATTTACATATTTATATATTTATTTTAAATACTTTTTTATATTTTATATTTTCTACAAAAAAAATTATATTATTAATTTTTCTCAGATTTTATTTATTATTAAACATAATTCTTCTATATATTTAATATTTTCTTTACATAAATCATAATCTCCAAAAGAATATTTACATAAATAATTATATAAATAATAAATATGTATACTACAAATAGTAAGTGAAATATCTCCAAAAGAATATTTACATAAATAATTATATAAATAATAAATTTGTTTACTACATATAGTAAGTATAATGGGCGGGAAATATTGAAAAATATTTTTAAAAATGCTAGCCTTTTTATATATAGATAGATTTAATAATTTCATAGAATCTAATTATGATTTGTTTTTTGAGTTAATTTAACATATTTTATGAATTTTCTCTTTAATTTTATTTGATTGTTGAATTTTTGATTTTGTTCTATTTTTATTAAATAAATATTTATAGTTTAATTATAAGTTCTTATATTTTTATCTATATGGTTTTATTAATATTGTCAATTTTATTTAAAGCGTTTGAAAAAATATTTATGTTTTACTTTTCCGTTTTTTGATTTTTCAAATTTATTAACTAATTATTTACATATATTTATTTTAAATAATTTTTTATATTTTATATTTTTTTCAAAAAAATTTATATTATTTTTATTTTTCTCAAATTTTATTTATTATTACACATAATTATTCTATATATTTAATATTTTCTTTACATAAATCATAATCTCCAAAAGAATATTTACATAAATAATTATATAAATAATAAACATGTTTACTACATATAGTAAGTAAAATGGGCGGGAAAATTTTGAGAAATATTTTTAGAAACGCTAGCCTTTTATATATATATATAGATTTGTTTGGACTCTAAATATTTTTCAATTTATCTGGTTTGATCAAATTTATTTGTATTATATATATTTTCTTTTTTATGTTATTATTAAAAATAAATGTCACATGCACAAAATTATTGTTGTTGACTTTATGCATTGGAGATCATTTTTGAAACCAAAATTTATTTTTAACATTTACTAGTTTTCTTTTACACCCGTGCGATGCACGGGGCAAAAAATTAAATATAGAAATGCAAGTTGTATTAATATTAATTTTATTATTATTTACTATGTGAAGATATAAATAAATAGATAGATAGAGATGGAGAGAAATAACTAAAAAATTCACACTACATAAATTATAGATCGAATCCACACTGCATACATGGACGTTAAGATTATACGTTAATGAATAGTTCTTTGTACACTACATTATTGGTCGTGTTCGATCCCAAATCGTCATCACCACAAATTAATATCTTCAACCCCTTTCGATGGGTGACACGCAACACTCCAACATATAACTGACCATGACTGAACACGGGATTCTTCAGATAAAGGCCGACGTTCGAAAGCGATTGACCCTAACTCTTATTTATCGTCATCGCATATGAAATCATGAGCGAAATTTGCCTTCGTTGAAACTTGAAAGATATCCTAACGTCGGAAGGCGTTAGACTCATCCGGGGAAGCAACACCTTTTCGCCCGTCTTTGCACCGGTTAGAAATTTGCATTCAAGGATGTGCGTGAAAAGTCTTGTAACAACCAATCTCGTATCGTTACACAATCCCATTAAGTGGTTTATGTTCCTCAATAACTGATTAATATGCATTTGTCTTGATATATATATATATATTAGTTAGATTTGTTATTAATTTTGGTATAAGTTGGATAGATTGAGCATATTTTCATATTTATGTATCTCCAGCTTATTTTACCGTGTTTTGATCGAAATTATTGCAATTGGGTGATTTGATTGGATTTTATGTTTATTTCAAGGATTCTGAGGTATTTTGGTTTTGAGATGGACGAGTGTGGGCTTGCGAGTGGAGTTTTAACGAAATTAGGCCCCGATTTAATGTATTACCGCTCTGGGTCTGTTATCCACACTGGGTTACCCAATGCCAGCACAGATTTGGGAATTTAGAGCCCTCGGCCCATAAAACGAACAGGCCCACTTCCATGCTTTTAAAAAGGGAGCTACCAGCAGCCATAGGGGGGGTGCGTGAGGATGGAGGCGTTCTTTGATACTCCTAAGCTTCGGAGGCGGCGTTTGAACCTCTTGGGATTTACAACCCCAAGAGTGTTCGTTGACTTCTTCACTTTTCTTATCTTTTTCCCATTAAAGCTCTAGTTTGATTTGTTTTAGTAAATTTTAGATTGTTAATAGTTTCCCATTTGGTAGACGTAAGCTTCGTTTTCAAGTATTTAATTTCTCGTTCGAACGATGATCTTCTTCTCCGTTAATTAGTAAGTTTTCAATTTCTCGCTTTTATTATTCGAATTTCTTATTTGCTTTGATTATGAACTTCCTTGTTGGATTATGATGTTCTTATTCGCTAGTTAGTTTTATAGAGGTTCCTCATGATTTAGTTATTTGATTCTCAAAAACTCATATGATAATATCTAATGTTCTTGAAAATTCATCTTCATTTGTGTTTATGGTTCTTGATTGTTTTGAGATTGTATTGTTGGATTGCTTGATGGTTGTTGGTTAAAATTCATGGGTCTAGTGCCTAGGATCATTTAGAACCATCAATTGGGATTGTTGGGTGTTTAATCTACAAGTTGGGATTGACAACCCTAGCTCGTAGGTTAAGTGTTCGATGAAATGCCTATTGGTCGTGGAGATGATTCTAGAGCCCCGTTTTCTCATTCTTTTCAAAGTTTTTGATTTTATTTATCTTTGGTTAAGTTATCGTCTTAGTTATTACAACTCTCAAATCGAAAATTGAGCGAGTGTTTAGATTAGGTTTTTTGTTATTTTCTCCTTCGTGAAATCAGACACGAAAATAGCTTCTGATTAGTCTTCCTTGAGAGATTCGACTTGAGTCCAACTTGCCACTTACAACTACTCTGTTCTCTTGTGGACGAGCTTTTTATTTTAATAAAAGGTAAGTGTAAAAAGTTCGATTCAAGATTTTGGCGCTGTTGACGGGGAAGGCTAAAAGTTATGATTTTTGTGTTTGCTCTTCGTGATCTTTGTTCGTGTTTTTATTTGTTTTGTTTGTGTTTAATAAGTGTTTGTGATTTTTATTTTTGTTCTTTTTTGTTATTTTCCGCCAGTACGTTTAATCTTATGCGTGGGGTGTTGTGTATTCAAGGTACCTCGATGACCAAGGCCCGAGATTCAACAAACCGTCTTCAAAAAAGAGAGAGAGAGAGAGAGAGAGAGAGAGATAAAATGTCTGACCCGTACGGTAAACTGTACGATTGACATGGCTTTCAACCAGAAATTCCACTGAGCCCAACGATGTGGGATTACTATCCTAACGATTTCTACTTAGAGCAACTCCCGTTTTTTCATGGGTTCCCGAGCGAGGATCCGCTGAAGTTCATTCGAAAGTACGAGGCCATCACCCAGACCTTCCCTCTTCTCGGCCTTACGAGGGATCAAGTGAAGATGCGACTCTTCCTTTTCATACTAAAGGACCGGGCAAGAAAATGGTTGGTGTATTTGGGGCCAGACTCCTTGAAAACATGAGAGGAAGTGTACGATCAGTTCATGGGGACATTCTACTCACCTATATGAACCCCATCTTCAAATTCATACGATTTAAGACACGACGATCCATATGCTCCACCCAAGAGGGTGTTAGAGAAGATGAGTGAAGAATCTAGGCAAACAGATTCTCGGCCTCGGACTCTTAAGGTCATTAAAGTATGTGGTCGCTGCAGATCACCATGGCGTATGGCGAATGTATGCCCAGTAACGTTTGACGAAGAGCCACAAGAGGAACTCAATGCCATTCAGAATTATCACGGCCAACCTCCTAATTCTGGGCAGAAATTTACAAAGGACATTAACCCTTACTCAAACACGTACTTACCCACGCACCCACCAAACAAATATCCTACGAAGGGGCAAGGACATACTACTGTTAAACCAGACGATCAATTGTTGGTGTGGAAGTAAGATCAAGTAGCTGAGATCATTCGTACTCGGGATGGAATTACGCAATAGACTGTGCAGGTAAATGACCTTTCTAAGACTATGAAGAATATGGAAACGATTATGGGTCAACTTGCGGCTTCTATAACAAAATTGTCAAACAATAAAGACAAACTTCCAAGTCAACCAGAGCTGCCGATTCTTAATGTGGTGGAGCCCATGAGAATTTGAGCTTGCACGCTCGTTTGGGAGAGGTATGTAAAGAGGTTTATACTGGGGATTTGGTTGAATGCATCACCCCCCTTGTGCTGTTTGATGAGGTTTTGGACAGGAATGTTGGGGTGTTGCCGTTGAAGGGCTCGGAGGATGTTGGAAATTCGAGTTTACTTGCTCTCTGTGAGGATGGTGAAGTTGTGGTGCCGGTTTTGGATAAGGGTGAGATTATTGAGCCTCACTTCGTTCTGCCCGATGCAGTGTTGGAACTTAACTTGGGGGGGGTGGGGGTGGAAGAGATAGTTGAAGAGGAGCCCGATCGCCCTATTTTAAGCCCGAATATGGAATTTCATGTTTTTGAAAGTGTTGAGGTGATGATCGAAGAAATAAATGAGCTTGGAATGGTTGAGGGTTATTTTGTCTGTTCGACTGATTTTCTAGTTCTTCCGGTAACCGAGCATCGCTCCACGCTCCAATTAACTTTCAATTTATTTGTGGTGATCGATTACTCGCGTTTTTGACCTCCAAAGCGAGTTGAAGACTTCATTTCTCTTATTCTACAACTAGCTTTTCGTGCCCGCCTTGGTGATTTTCGCCAGCTCTTGCTCATGGAGAACACTAAGGCGTGCCATGATCGTCACCTCTCTTGGATCCTGCATAACATCGATCGTATGAGTTGTCAATCTTTCGATGTTAAACAAGCGCTTCTTGGGAGGCAACCCAAGCTTTTCGCATCCTTTTGAGATTTATGTATTTTTCCTCTATAATATTTCTTTGTTTTTGGTGTTTTGGTGTGTTCTTCTTTGTCTTTCTTTGTTTTTACAACAATCGGAGGAATTCTCGCTGAAGAACGTTGATCAATCGAACGAAAAATGAGGCGCAGGGAAGCAACTGTACATCAATGGCAAGCGTCGACGCGGCGTCGATGCCATTGACAAGCTGGCATCGATCGACCAGTTCATCGACGACCGATCAATGAAACCCTCTGTCCCTGTCAACCCTACCTCCATCGATCAACATACTTGATCGACAAGCCCTCTATTCCCGTCGACCCTCCCTGTCGATCGACGTCCATCGATGCCGATGTTGATTTAGCCCGTTTGCTGACTTTAATTCAAGGAATGTGGATTTTGAGAGTTAATCTTGGATGAGGTATTTTGGATATTCACCTTGATAAGGTAAATTATGCTAAGGTAAGTTTTGAGTTTAATTTTGGTTTAATTAAGGAGTCTTGACCTATTTCCTTTTAAGAGTTATGTTTTGATTATGTATGTTTTGTAGAATCCTACCTTATTCAAGTTAAGAAGAATCTAGGACTCCTTTTTCTTCAGCCCTTAAATCTTATATAAACCCTCCATGAGTACATTATTCTTCATTAAATCTTCAAGCCCTTGCCACGCTTTGATTGTTTCCCACACACCAATTTCTTCCATAAGCCTTGTAGATGAAGATGGAGCATGGAATGGTGAGAAGAGAAGAACATGAAGAGGCATTGGATGCGCTTCATAGTTAATTTTATGAGGCTAGAGTGACGATTCGGGATTTAACATCTGAGAACCACAAGCTTATGCTTAATGAATCGACGCATATTTTTTATATTGACAAGATGGAGGGATATTTGGAGGAAGCGAATAAGAGGATTGATGAGCTTACTCTAGAGGTCGAGATAATTAACGATGAAGCGAATAAGAGGATTGATGAGCTTACTCTAGAGGTCGAGATGATTAACGACTTACTTTATGGACCTAAACCACCCTTGAACCCTATTTCCGTGAATTCTTTTGATGTTTGGTGTAGCTCGCTCTAGTTAGTTATTTTACTTCTTTTATTATTTTGACTTTGGGATTGTTTTAATTATTGAAAATAATAATAATAATAATAAAACTATTATTAGATAGTTTGTTCTTTGTTTTGTTTGCTTGTTTGTTTTCATAGTTTGTTAATCAAGACAATCTCAATCACGCGATCCGAGACGATGGGATGTTTGCACAGTTCTATTGGAGCAGCTCGACTATTTTGTCTTCAAGAATATTTTTCTTAATCCTTTCCTCTTTTGATTTGATTTTTATAAGTGCTTATGGCAATTCGGAGATTGCTGGATTTTTAGGGAGGGGGGTGATAGTTGAGTAGTATTTATATTCTATAATTGTGCAATTTGAATTCGTGGTTTGTAATAGCTAGTATTTGAATGTGATTAATTGATATTCCTGCGCTTATTTGTGTTTGTCTGGTTTATCCTGTCAAAGTTGACTATGCGTGAATTAAGGTTCTTGTCTTTGAGCGTGTATAAGTGCATAAATTTTTTCAAAATTATTATTTATATATTTTTTAAAATGGTACTTGTACGCAAATGATTTCGCAAAACCTTAAAAGCAGCGTCAATTCAAAATCTCTTCATGAAAAAGCATGTGAATATCCTGAGTGTTTATCATCTTTGCATGTACTTGAGTAGGTTCTATTTTGAGATCTCTTTGAAATTGCAGTGTGTAATTAGCTTTCAATATGACGATTTGGCACAGAAATTCTCCTTATTCCGGCCATATCCAGATATATTAGCCACTATAAATTCTGAATGAGCTCCTCATAGCTAAATATCCATTTCCTATAGCCATGAGTATTTATCAGTTAACTTCTACGTCATTAATAGTGTGGGGTAAGAGTTAGTTATTTTTTTTTTTTGGTTATTTGTGTTTTGGAATTATGATCAAGGATTTATGAAAAGGTTGTAATAAGTGTTAAGGATCATCATCCTCCAAAAAAATAATTAAAAAAATGATGAATAAAGAGGATGGTGAATCTTGTTGAGTTGTTGCCTATGCTTATAAAGGCTTGTGATTAGTAATGTTTATTTAAGGGGCAAGAGTTGAGTTGAAAGAAGAAGCGTATCATAAGCTTCTAAATTGTTTAAGTGGTTTGTTCAGAAGTAAGTTTTAGGTTTCGAGTTGAGAAATAACCTAAGTATAAAAGGCTACGTTATGAGAGTTAAGTGAGGTTTCGTTTGAATGAGGTGAAGCACATTGCTTCGTGATTAGAATAGTTTTGTGAGTTATTGATCAAGTTAGATCGTGAGTTAGCCACACGACTTATATATTCCATACCCGTCCAAAGAGCCTACATTACAACCCGTTAAAGACCTTTTCTGATTCTTTGTTAGTTACACACTTATTATGCGATGGAGAAGTTTTTGATTTTCAGTGCTTGTTTAGTGTGCATGTATTTTGATGATTTGAGCATATACACGTCCCATGAAAAAGAATACTTGAGTGTTTTTTAGCGTACACATATATATTACCCTTTGTGAGGATGCATGATTTTGTTTTTGGAGCGACTATGTAATAAGAGTTTAGCGTTTGAGTTTGCATTGCAATTATATATATTTTCAAATTATCTATGTAGCACGACATGACTATTTGCTTGAGATTATTTTTATACTTGTTATTCTTTGAAATTATCGTTTGTTCAAGGACGAACAAACCAATAATGCGTGGGGTAGTTGATTAGTATGCATTTATCTCAATTTATATATATATATATTTAGGTAGTATTATAAGTTAGATTTGTTATTAATTTTGGTATAAGTTGGATAGATTGAGCATATTTTCATATTTGTGTATCTCCGGCTTATTTTACCGTGTTTTGATCGAAATTGTTGCAATTGGGTGATTTGATTGGATTTTATGTTTATTTCAAGGATTTTGAGGTATTTTGGTTTTGAGATGGACGAGTGTGGGCTTGCGAATGGAGTTTTAACGAAATTAGGCCCCGATTTAATGTATTACCGCTGAGACTGGGTCTGTTATCCACACTGGGTTACCCAGTGCTAGCACAGATTCGGGAATTTAGAGCTCTCGGCCCATAAAACGAACAGGCCCACTTCCATGCTTTTAAAAAGAGAGCTGCCAGCAGCCATAGGGGGGTGTGCGTAAGGAGGGAGGCATTCTTTGATACTCCTAAGGTTCGGAGGCGGCATTTGAACCTCTTGGGATTTACAACCCCAAGAGTGTTTGTTGATTTCTTCACTTTTCTTCCCTTCTTCCCATTAAAACTCTAGTTTTATTTGTTTTAGTAAATTGAGATCATTAATAGTTTCCCGTTTGTTAGACGTAAGCTTTGTTTTCAAGTATTTAATTTCTTGTTCGAACGATGATATTCTTCTCCGTTAATTAGTAAGTTTTCAATTTCTCGCTTTTATTATTCGAATTCCTTATTTGCTTTGATTATCAATTTCCTTGTTGGATTATGATGTTCTTATTCACTAGTTAGTTTTATAGAAGTTTCTCATGATTTAGTTGTTTAATTCTCAAAAACTCATATGATAATATCTAATGTTCTTGAAAATTCATCTTCCTTTGTGTTTATGGTTCTTGGTTGTTTTGATATTGTATTATTGGATTTCTTGATGGTTGTTGATTAAAATTCATGGGTCTAGTGCCTAGAATCATTTAGAACCATCAACTGAGTTTGTTGGGTGTTTAATCTACAAGTTGGGATTGACAACCCTAACTCGTAGGTTAAGTGTTCGATGAAATGCATGTTGGTTGTGGAGATGATTCTAGAGCCCTAGACCCCCGTTTTCTCATTCTTTTCAAAGTTCTTGATTTCATTGCTCTTCGTTTTATTCATCGTCTTAGTTATTATAACTCTCAAATCAAAAATTGACCGAGTGTTTAGATTAGCTTTATCGTTATTTTCTCCTTCGTGAAATCAAACACTAAAATAGCTTCCGATTAGTCTTCCTCGAGAGATTCGACTCGAGTCTAACTTGCCACTTACAACTGCTCAGTTCTCTTGCGTACGAGCTTTTTATTTTAATAAAAAGTAAGTGTAAGAAGTTCGATTCAATAACATAACAGGAGTCCCCACCTTCAGATGCTATTCGTGATTGGGCACCCCAGAATACTTTTTACTATTCAAGAATTCAGGCGTGTGCAAAATACTCAAGAAGTCATTCCTACCGTCGGATTCGCAGGCACTGTCCGAACTCAGGTAGGTGTACCCCTTGCTCGAGTTCAAAGTGTTCGTGTACTCGTTGACAGAGTCCACAATATGGAGAGTCGGGGCCAATATTATCCTATTCTTCAGGAACATCGGGTCATCAATAGAGTCTCTAAACATCGGATATGTATCCTCAACAATAGATGCAATAGGGTCGCCCAAATATCGGAGGAGGATATCATCTGGAATTTCTATTGCAGCACAACCGGCATTCGTTCCTCCTATCTTTCCATCTCCAATGCTAGCAACCCAACTGGAGAGCTCCTCCAACTCAGCACGTTCTTGTCCGTCAACGAGACTCTGGAGCCTCATGTTCTGAGTCAGCCTCAACATAGTGCAGTACCTCCACATGCTGGACGCATTTACTATTTCCACCCGACTGCCCTTTGGGACAACAGGCAATATCTGGCAAAAGTCTCCACCAAACACAACGGTCTTTCCACCCAATGGCTTGTGCATGTTGGCCGAATCTATATCCTCCATTATATTCTGCAAGCTCTTCTCAATAGCCTCAAAGCAATGCTTGTGCATCATTGGAGCCTCGTCCTATATTATGAGTTTGCAACGAATCACCAATTCTGCAAGTGGGATGCCTTTCTTAATATTACAATCCGACCCTTCATGCGAATTCAGAGGGATACCGAATCAGGAGTGCGCGGTCCTTCCACCAGGAAAAAGCAGAGATGCTATGCCGCTCGATGCCACATTCAGCACGATATGACCCTCAGACCTCAACCTAGCGGATAGAGTGATCCACAAGTATGTTTTTCCCATACCTCCATTGACCGCCCGTCGTTAAGCGTCAAATTAAATATTTATTTTTCCTCAGCTTTTCTCCACTAAATAGTAGTAGTGATAAGTAAGGGTCGAACCCACGAGGAGTGTGGTTAGATTGTGATGATCCGTATTTTATTTACGCAAATAATTGGGGTAGGAATTGTGAGCTAAATTAACTAACAAAATAAATAATTAAAAACGAGGAAGAAAATGATTAACGAAAAACTCAAGAATAATAAAGGTCTAGTTCTAGTTCAGTTTCCACCCTCGATTCACTCATTTAACCAATCACAATATCATAATCCATTCATCACATGCGACTAAAAACCCTAAGTAGCAATAAGCTCTGCTACTCGAATTTGCCCTTACCCTTTACTCAATTAAAATAAGCTCTTTAATTGATTCTAATTATTGAATAACCTAGAATAAGCTCTCTAGGTTCAACCCAACAACAGTCGTAATTTCTATTTCTCTGAAGCAACTAATGATTGATGCATCATTATTAATCAGGCAAATAGATTAATCTAGACAATAAACACATAAGCTCGGTGATGTGAATGAGGATAGAAGAATTATAACCCATTGAATATTTAAGATCCAAGAACTATAATTATAAGAGAAGAAAGCTATCACCTAGATCGAAACTCTAGTTGATCCCTCCTTGAGCTTGATATGAACCTTGACCCCTTTGGATATAGAAGATCCTAAGAACCTTGGTATGTTTGAACGCCACAAGATTTTGCTCACAAATCTTGATAAGTTCTTAATTGTTTGTTTAAACTCTACAAAAAAAGAATAAACTCACAATGATATGACTTGAAGTCTAAAGTGTTTATAAAATCTGAAAATTGTTGTCTTGAAACAAAGAAAACTCATACCCTTTTATAGGTAGAGAAAAGAAGAGTTTTAAAGGCTAAAATAATGGCTAATTAGATGAAAAGCCACAAATTAAATTCAAATAATCTCTTCAACTTTTTCTCTTAAACCTTCCTCTTAAATCCGCCCCATCCTCTCTCCTTGGAAGCTTCTAGGTTACCAACTTGGGCTTTATTGTATGGGCTGCAACCTTGGGCTGGTTATGTGGATTCAAGCTTGGAGTCTTGGTTCGAAAATTGGGCTTCATCATGGTTTGGTGCAAGCTCACTTATTTGGATCAAGTTCACAAATTTATCCCCATGAAA
>BMAC01000776.1:314980-351753 GCA_014905375.1 Phtheirospermum japonicum
TTTCATGGGGATAAATTTGTGAACTTGATCCAAATAAGTGAGCTTGCACCAAACCATGATGAAGCCCAATTTTCGAACCAAGACTCCAAGCTTGAATCCACATAACCAGCCCAAGGTTGCAGCCCATACAATAAAGCCCAAGTTGGTAACCTAGAAGCTTCCAAGGAGAGAGGATGGGGCGGATTTAAGAGGAAGGTTTAAGAGAAAAAGTTGAAGAGATTATTTGAATTTAATTTGTGGCTTTTCATCTAATTAGCCATTATTTTAGCCTTTAAAACTCTTCTTTTCTCTACCTATAAAAGGGTATGAGTTTTCTTTGTTTCAAGACAACAATTTTCAGATTTTATAAACACTTTAGACTTCAAGTCATATCATTGTGAGTTTATTCTTTTTTTGTAGAGTTTAAACAAACAATTAAGAACTTATCAAGATTTGTGAGCAAAATCTTGTGGCGTTCAAACATACCAAGGTTCTTAGGATCTTCTATATCCAAAGGGGTCAAGGTTCATATCAAGCTCAAGGAGGGATCAACTAGAGTTTCGATCTAGGTGATAGCTTTCTTCTCTTATAATTATAGTTCTTGGATCTTAAATATTCAATGGGTTATAATTCTTCTATCCTCATTCACATCACCGAGCTTATGTGTTTATTGTCTAGATTAATCTATTTGCCTGATTAATAATGCAATTACACGGGAAGCAATCCTATTTCTAGCAATAGATAACCAATCCCAAATCTAGGTGATCAAGCCAAATTAAGAATTAAGCAATCATAAATTGAAAATAGAACAACACAAATAATTGCTTATGACGAACGAAAGACAATATTGCATAAATTAATCAAACATAGTTTCACAAGGGTTTCAACATCCCTAGAACTAGATAATAAGTTTACTCACTCATGGAGTTGATAAAATAAAAGAAAAGGTTCAGATGAACAAACATAATCCTTGATAAAATAGGGGAAACGATGTGTAGAACTTGAATCTTGCGTCTTGAAGCTTCAATCTTCAAGTTCTCCTGCGTGTTGATGGATTGGAATGACTTGGGACCTCTTTTGGAACTCCTTATAACCCTAGGATATGTTATGCGTGTCAAAAGTCGTCTTTTGGACGGGATTAGGTCGAGTTTATATAGGACTCCTTTTCTTTCCGCGCAAGCTTTCTTCCAAAAATAGTTCGGCCGAGTCGGCATCGACGGAGCGTCGACTGACGCATGCCATCCCTAGGCGTCGACGCGCATCATCCGCTCGCATCGACCTGCATGGGCGTCGACCGACGCTCTTCCAATCGACGTTTTAGAAGCTTCCCGTCGACTGAGCGTCGACCGACGGGTCTTCAATCAACGCTTCAGAGAGTGACCGTCGACATGGCGTCGACCTAGCGTCGACCGACGCGCGCATGAACGATGCCACAGGCGTGAATTGCCGCACATTACATCGACCGACGCGAACCATCTTCAGCATCGACCCGAGCCATCGACGCTACCTCCTGATTCGCTGGTTTCCTCACGTAGATTCGTTGATCCTCGTCTTTCTACTTCCTTGTGAGACATCCTTCGATTAATATAGCACCAAATACTGCCAAATAGAGAAGAAATATACGGTTGGTGCTTGACTGATCATAATAACAAATATGCGAGAAATAAACATATATGAGGACATTAAGCATATAAAAGCATAGGAATTAGACCATTAATTACCGTACAATTTCTCGCTTATCAAATCCCCCAAACTTAAACCTTCCTTTTCCTCAAGCAACATTAGATTAAAGCATAGGACAAACATACAATAAGTAACTCACTTAAATTGGCCAAATGAACTTATTCGGACTCTAGACATCATTATATTTCTAGAAATCTCAAGCGTTTCATGTATTGACCTAAGTGATCCTAGCAGTTTGGCAACCCTTTTTCATATACGTCACGTCAATGTACCATGGTGCCCCCTCGCTACTCAATGGTTTGACTCTATCCATTGTTCGGCATCGACGCGAGCCATCGACGCTACCTCCTGATTCGCTGGTTTCCTCACGTAGATTCGTTGATCCTCGTCTTTCTACTTCCTTTTGAGACATCCTTCGATTAATATAGCACCAAATACTGCCAAATAGAGAAGAAGTATACGGTTGGTGCTTGACTGATCATAATAATAAATATGCGAGAAATAAACATATATGAGGACATTAAGCATATAAAAGCATAGGAATTAGACCATCAATTACCGTACAGTTTCTCGCTTATCAAATCCCCCAAACTTAAACCTTGCTTGTCCTAAAGCAACATTAGATTAAAGCATAGGACAAACATACAATAAGTAACTCACTTAAATTGGCCAAATGAACTTGTCCGGACTCTAGACACCATTATATTTCTAGAAATCGCAAGCGTTTCATGTATTGACCTAAGTGATCCTAGCAGTTTGGCAACCCTTTTTCATATACGTCACGTCAATGTACCATGGTGCCCCCTCGCTACTCAATGGTTTGACTCTATCCATTGTTGGGAACGATCAAATATCTCATCCTCTCCCATTTATTTATTTATTTTATTTTTCAATTGAGGCCCGCAGATCCACACTACCGTTCTAGAATTGATGATGATGATAGGGCGCTTGATAGGAGGATTATCTTGAATTGGTGTTTGATTTGTTGAGTTCACCTCCGCCATGTTTGAGAATTTGATAGTGTGATGCGCCTTTTGAGCACGTGCATGAATTTGTTGAGCTACTAGCATCTTTGTTGGATTTCGCTCTTAGAATTTGTAAGCGAATGCACTTGATAAATACGGATAGGCAACTGTTTCGGCACCTCAATTCTTTTTTATTTTCCAATTTTCAACTTGCGCCATGCCGGTGTACCCCAACCGGACTTTAATTGACTTCTGTTTCTACTAACGAGATATCATTACGCAACCGCCAACTTCAAGGCCCCACACAAATTCATATTGAGTACGGCAACCACAGGTACACATTAATAACGCAATAATCAAGAGTTGACGCCCCACAGATGGATCACAAAAGCACTAACATGCGTACTTTTGACCTCTAAATCAAATGACGACTAAAGACTTTAACCGAAACATAGTTCATCAAGGCACTTCAAGCAAGTACTTTTAATCAATTCCTTTTCAATCCCCCGGGATTTATCACAATTTTTTTTTAAAAATTTATCAATAATTAGCACAAATCTCCTCAATAACCCACTCCCCCAAACTTAAATCTTAGCTTGTCCTCAAGCGAACATAAAACAAGAACAAGCACATCACACATATTACTAGGAGAAGAGTAGGAAGAGAAATCACCCGGGCAAATGTCGAGGGGTCTTGATCCAATCAATTATGACACTCGTTTCTTTGAGGAGTGGCCCAGACATCCAACATAAGTCATCGTCTCCAAAGCTGCAAGGAAAATAAAAAGAAAAAGAAAAATAGAAAATAAAACAAGTAAACATTGGGTTGCCTCCCAACAAGCGCTTTTGTTTAAAGTCGTTGGCTCGGCTTATTCCCTTAATCAAGTCGTAGGTGGTGCTTCCAACTCCATCCGTTCCTCATCAACAACGCGAAACCCATCATAATACGGTTTGAGTTGGTGTCCATTCACTTTGAACGTCTTGTTCGTCTTTGGGCTAAAAATCTTAACCGCACCATGCGGAAATACGTGGGTGACAACAAACGGTCCAACCCACCTTGAACGCAACTTACCGAGAAACAGCTTAAGGCGAGAATGAAAAAGTAGCACTTTATCGCCCACTACGAACTCTTTCCGTGAAATCTTCAAGTCATGGAACGCCTTCGTCTTTTCTTTATAGAATAAGGAATTTTCAAAATCCTCATTCCGAATTTCTTCCAATTCTCGCAGTTGCAACTTCCTTCGCATGCTGGCTCCATCAAAATCAAAGTTGCATTGCTGCCTTCAGAAGCTTCCCGTCGAATGAGCGTCGACCAACGGGTCTTCAATCAACACTTCAGAGAGTGACCGTCGACATGGCGTCGACCTAGCGTCGACCGACGCGCGCATGAATGATGCCACAGGCGTGAATTGCTGCACATTGCGTCGACCGACGCAAACCATCTTCGGCATCGATGCGAGCCATCGACGCTACCTCCTGATTTGCTAGTTTCCTCATGTAGATTCGTTGATCCTCGTCTTTCTACTTCCTTGTGAGACATCCTTCGATTAATATAGCACCAAATACTGCCAAATAGAGAAGAAYTATACGYTTGGTGCTTGACTGKTCATAATAACAAATATGCGAGAAATAAACATATATGAGGACATTAAGCATATAAAAGCATAGGAATTAGACCATCAATTACCGTACAATTTCTCGCTTATCATCCATAGCCATACACGAAGAACATAGCACCACCATCGGACTCAACCCCACTTATTATCTTGGAGTACACACCTTTTTGCTCACTCGCCATTTTCGAGAGAAGTTTGACATAATCAGCGAACAACGCCTTACGATCATAGTTCAACTCATCCTGGATCAATCTACTGTGACCAACACTGCTACCATCGGTCTCCGTAAATGGAATGGAATCATAATCGCGCAGGCTCTTACCTTGACGTCTCAGTAATTTCTCAATCTCTACCAAAGCTAAATCTTTTATCTGAGACTCACTCAAATTCAATCCTGCCATATGTTTAGGTTATAACACACTCAAACACAATAACCATAACTAATAGAGTAGATTCAAGAAATTATAATCACAGGTCATTACACACCACCACGTATATATACCTGGATTTTTAAAAATTAGACATTGCCTGTAGAGCACATCTTCCGATAGAAACTGCCAACTCTTGTCCCACACATCCTTGGGCCTAGCAAGAGTATCAGCCGATAATAGCGACACAAAAAGACACCCGAGAGAGTGAGCGGAGGCCCACTCACTTGCTTCGACGATGCCATCAATATACTCCCTATCATCTTCCAACAAACCCCATGCATAACATGCCTCACGGTACGACGCAAGCTGAACACCATCGTGCTTCATATAGTCTGCATGGAAAGTATCTCCACGGACAATAGTAAGCAAGCACCTCAGGTAGTAATTATCCTCACAGCCATGGGGAACGTAATACAACCTACCAACACATGGAATGCGTTACCTGGGCTTCCACTTCCTTTCATACCAGTCCTATACAAACTCGGAGGGTGCCTCTGCATACGTCAAAAGTCTTGCCCGAGGATATATCTTATTTGCTTCCATCCATTCAAGGAACATGCTTTCCTTAACTTTTTTTTATTCAGGACATCCTCTATATCCTCGTCCTCTTCATAAACAATGCACTATCCAAAACCCAACAACCTCCATGCCACCTCACACGAAGAAACATACCTGCAGTCGTAGTACATGTTCACTTCGTCAAAGGGTTTGTCAGATTCACCATATTCAGTGCTCTGATAGAAAGCAGCGGTCACACGATCGTGACCGTTATTAACATACTTGAACAGATACTTGATAGACCTTGATTGGTTGCACCTTTGTGTGTGTGTGCGTGCGTGTGTGTTTGAGTGTGTGTATATGTGTGTGTTTTGAGACTCTTTTTAATTTTAATTTAATTACTATATATTTATAATTTAAATACAAGTTTTTTATTTAGTTAGTTAATTTTATAAAACTTTCAAATTTATATTACAAGATTATATTTTTTATTGGTTAATGGTTGATTTTGATAATCGTAAAGTTATGTTAATATAAATTGTTTCTAAAATAAAAGGTACAACAAAGTGCAACTGAAGTACAACTAGATTATTCAGTTGTACTCAAACAGACTAATGTGATTGAATTATGACACAATCTAATGGTGAGTTTTGGGGTACCTGTTGACAAACAAGTACAGTGGGTACTGATAATTAGAAAAGCCCAAATAAAATTTTCACTTTGTCTTTTAATACGAAGACGGAATAAGGAGATGCGCACGGTGATCTGTAATAAAAGTGACTAATATAATTGTTTCACGACTAACTAAACGGGTGAGCTTGAAACTATTGGTAATTTGCAAATAGTTATTTCATAATATATAAAAGTGGTGTTATTTACCTTTGATTTATTTTAGGGCGCGGATATACGCACCCAATTTATTTATGAGTTAACCTCAATAAAAATAATTCAACAAAAATGCCAAAATTAACCCCCAAATACTAAACACCCCAAATACATCATCCTCTCCAACTCTTCACCACCACTCCATCTATGCCATTAGCACCTCCCATCACACTGACGCCGCCACCGCCAAACAGGAAGAAGAAAAAAAGATGATGGTTGGTGAAAGGTAAGTGGCGGATTTAGGAGAAAAAGGGTAAGAAACAAATGTAAAATAGGGGTATTCGTCTCGGATTTCTCGAATAGAACTCATGTGTTCGAAAACTTTGATAGAACGATACAACGTTGTTCAAAAAGAAAATCGAACAATCATTTTTAAGTCTAAAAGGGGCGTTCAGATCAATTTTCTGAACATGTGTATTGAACATGTATTTTGTGTTTGGTTCAAATGATTTTTTTCAAGGCATTTTTTTTACTTTTCTTTCTTTAATGGCACGACGGCCATGGAGGCGATGACAGCGTATTTCTATGCGCGCGTTTTGTTTATATTCTTCAATAGCCGACGGCCATGGCGGTGGCCGCTATGATGGATAATGGCTGCAGTGGTAGTGGAGAGTTAAGGATATTAAGTATTTGGGGGTGTAGGGTTTGAGGGTAATATTTTGGAGTGTGGTGAACTAATAAATAAACGAGGTGCGTATCTGCGCTCTTTGTTTTAAGTTTGTTTATGTTCACCAATAATCGTGACTTAAGTATTTTAGATTATTATATTATATTAATATATCAATAATATTACATTTACATCGAATGAATTTAAACTATTCATTTCAATACGTTTCGTGCATCGCACGGGTTAAGCACTAGTACATTTCAAATGATTAAATCCAACCCAAGCAACAATTTAATTTGAGTCCAAAATGAATTCCCAGAAGCCCAATATTCTGATATTATAGTGCATTTAAATTAACATAATATTATAATAAGATATTATTCTAATATCCTTTTTCAGTTCAAAATTAATAAAGTATATACATAAATACACATATACATACATGCTCTCTTTATATACATAAAACAAATAGTTTTATTATTCTAATACCTTATTTCAATTCTAAAATATATAAAAAATCATAAGAAATATCAAAAATTATTATTCTAATATCTTATATCAATTCAGAATTAATAAATTATATATATAAATACACATACACATATAAAAAAAAATTAAATTTATATTTTCTATAGATAATAGGTCTTCAATTGATAAGAAACTATAAAAATAATTTATTTGTATTGATTTTTAGAAATATAAAACAAATACTCATAATTTAATGTAATAAAAATATAATATAATATTATTGGATTAATTCTTGAAATAGTAACTAAATTTGAAGAAACAAAAAATAAAAGAAAATACATAGACATATTAATCAAATTTTATACTCTATATAAATATAATTAAATTTGTTTTATATAGATAATAGTTTAAATTTATATATTTTAAATAAGAAATACAAATAAAATAATTTTTAAGAGCCTAATCCATTAAGAAAAATGCAGTTAATTCGGCCCAATTGTAAAAGCCCAAAACAAAAGGCCCTAACCCATTTCAAAAATCTACCCATTTAAACCCGGGCGAAATCGAACGGTCCACAAATCCCACACCACATCCAACGGTCCTAATCTACCCTCACCAAACTAACCCTAATATAAATAGCCTAACCCTAATAATTCGACTCATTTGCCAACCCCATAACCTTGTTGTCTCTATCCCCCACAATCCCTACCTTCTACGCCATTATGCTGAAACCAAAACTCACCGCTCCAAACTTTAGCCACCATTAAACTTCACCGCTCACACACAACACGAACTAAAAACCTCTCAAGTCTGTAGTCTATCTCCGTCGCTCTTTCGCCATCTCCGTCTATCTTCTTTTTCTCACCAGAAATATCCGTCGCTCATCTCAAGAAATGCTATCTGATCCACTCCGTCCCTCATCCCGGTGGTCTGCTTCACTTCGCCGCTCATACCCAGAAGCCCAAAATTTTCCAAGCCCTCTACATAATCTGATCAGGTACAAGTTCTTGAACCATTTTTAATTTTACAAATACAATCACTTTTTATCGATCTTGAACAAAATCAGTCTGTTATTGATTTTTTCAAAATAATTTTCGATTTGGGTCAAAATCAGTCTATCGTGTTAGATCTATTCTAAAAATGTGTCAATCTGGTTCGAAATCGGTCTCTGGTGTTAGATCTACTAAAAATATGTGTCGATCTGTTCCAAATTCAGTCTCTTGTGTTAGATCTATTAAAAAATTATATTGATCTATTTCAAAATATGTCTATTATGTTAGATCCATTCTCATCAGGTATCTTTTTGTATACTATTGTTTATCTCTGTGTTTATTTTGAATGATATTTCGTTCGAGGTTCTATTTACCAAACAAGGTTGCTGACGATTGATCTAGTCGAACATTTTAATCTTAAAGCACGGGCCCAAAAAAGATAAAGAACGATCCAGGCGGATTCCATCTTAAACAGGTAAAAGCATTAATTTAAAATCTGATTTCATTTACACGCATACTTATATATGAAAACTTTAATTGATATAAAAGTTATATAAATCAAATGACGCATGCAAATTCTTTTAAACATTATTCAGTTTTTAATGAAAAAATGCTACTGCCAATTATCATTTTTTAAAATTATCTATTTTTAAATTTAAAAAAGAATAAATAAATCTTCAGGTTGTTGCATGTACAATTATCTGAAGAGTTTTGCTTATTTTAAAATTGTACAGATGTGAATTTTATACTGATAGGCAATAATTATATGTAACTTACTTGCATATTTAATGTTTAATCAATTGCTATTGTTTGATATTTTTCTGCATGCTGCTTGATCTACATTGAAAGAATTGATTATGTTATCACTGAATGATTAATCTATGAGGCATAATGACATGTTTTTTTTTGAACAATATTTCTGATAAATCTTTTTATGTTTTGAAATATAAATATTTCACTACAGAAAAAAAGCAGTATTCCGAGGGAAAAACCAAGGGAATTGTCTTCCCTCGGTATTTTCTGAGGAAAAAACCGAGGGACTACAAAAACCCTCGGTTTTTTCCGAGGGAAACACATTCCCTCGGAATTCTGGCGCCACTATTTGCCGCCTTAATTACCGAAGGAAGAACCGAAGGATTTTCGAGGGAATAAAGCCCTCGGAAATACCGAGGAAAATAAATATCCCTCGGAACTTTATTATTTTTATTTTTTAAAAAACTAAAAAAAAAAACGAGGGGAGAGTTTTCCCTCAGTTTGAAATCGAGGGACTAAACCGAGGGAAAAAAACCCTTGGGTTTTTTTCAAAAAAATTGAAAAAAATTCAAAAATTTCCGAGGGAATCCATAATCCCTCTGTATGAAACCGAGGGAATAGTGATTCCCTCAAAATTTTTAGATTTAAAAAAATTCAAAAAAAATAGAAAAATCGTAAAAATGAAACCGATCCTATCATCTAAGGCACGTAGGGTGGTTTTGATCCGATTTCGATCAAAAAATATGAACGAGCACGTGCGTATCCACACGTGTCGTGGGATTCGACCAACAACAAGATACGATTGATCGATGAACTCCTTCGGTTGGAAACGTGAAGCGACGAAGCGTCGTGATTTTTCCAAGGGGGCGAGGGGTGTGTCTCGGCGTAGTGGAACCACGGGGGTCGGGCGTCGATCGTTTAGGACACGTTTTCTATTTTTTTTCCGATTTTATATAAAAAATGGAAAAAACTCGAAAAAATAGAAAAATTAGTAAAAAATAGAAACGAATCCCATCATTTTACGGCCGGGGCGGGGAGGGGTGCGCCTCGGCGTCGTGGAACCACGGGGGTTGGGCATCGATCGTTTAGTAGGCGTTTTCTATTTTTTTTTCAATTTTAGATGAAAAATGGAAAAAAACTCAAAAAATAGAAAAAATAGTAAAAAATAGTAAAAAAACCCAAGAAATTACGATGGGGGCGGGGAGGGGTGCGCCTCGGCGTCCCGAAAACAAATCCTATTTTTATTATTTCTTTCTATTTTTCTATTTTTTCAAATTTTTTTAAATTCAAAATTTCTGAGGGAATCCTAAATCCCTCGGTTTCAAACCGAGGGATTGCTATTTCCCTCGGTATGAAACCGAGGGAATATTGATTCCCTCGTAAATTTTAATTTAAAAAAATTCAAAAAAAAAAAAAAAATAGAAAAATCGTAAAAACGAAACCGATCTTATCATCTGAGGCACGTGGGGTGGTTTTGACCCGATTTCGATCGAAAAATACCAACGAGCACGTGCGTATCCACACGTGTCGTGGGACTCAACCAACAACAAGATACGATCGATTGATGAACTCCTTCGGTTGGAAACGCGAAGCGACGAAGCATCGTGATTTTGCTGAGGGGGCGAGGGGTGCGTCTCGGCGTCGTGGAACCACGGGGGTCGGGCATCGATCATTTAGGAAATGTTTTCTATTTTTTTTCGATTTAAAAAAATGAAAAAAAACTCGAAAAAATAGAAAAAATAGTAAAAAATAGTAAAAAAAAACCCAAGAATTACGACCGAGGCGGGGAGGGGTGCGCCTCGGCGTCCCAGAAACCAATCCTATTTTTTATTATTTTTTTCTATTTTATCAGAATTTTTTTAAATTCAAAAATACCGAGGGAATCACTATTCCCTCAATATGAAACTGAGGGAAATAACATTCCATCAGGTATGAAACCGAGAGAATAGTGATTCCCTCAGAAATTCAGTTTTTTTAAAATAATAAAAAAAAAAGAAAAAACCGAGGGGGATTAATTCCCTCGGTTTACCGAGGGACTTTAATCCCTCGGAATGTTTGACCTAATTAAACCAGCGGGCATGACCGCCTTCTCACTCTACGCAGCTGAAAAAAGAAGAACAAAACAGACGAAAAAAAAAAGACGAATTTAGGGTTAGTTTTAGGATTAAGGGTGAATTTAGGGTTTAGTTTATAATTAAGGTTGAATTTAGGGTTTAATTTATAATTAAGGTTGAATTTAGGAATAATTATATAATTAGGATTCAATTTAGGAATAATTTAGATTTTAGGGTTAATTTTAGAATTAGGGTTTAATTTAGGAACAGTTACGTAATTAGGGTTCAATTTAGGAATAATTACATAATTAGGGTTCAATTTAGGAATAATCAATTGATTAGGGTTCAATCTAGGGATATCAATTAATTAGGGTTCAATTTAGGGATAATCAATTAATTAGGGTTCAATTTACAAATAATCAATTAATTAGGGTTCAATTTAGGAACAATTAATTGATTAGGGTTTAACTTAGATTATTAGGGCTTGATTTCACATTTAGATAAACTTTAGGGGCAAATTATATTGTGATATATGCATGTATGCACCCATTATATTGTATATATATTGTTCATGCATGGGAGACCGTGGTGATCGGCCGGGGTTTAATTTTGTTTATATATATTATTGTCATTGGTGTTGTTGGTTTATACCGCCGGATGATGATGTGGGTTACGGCGCCGGCTGGGAGGTGTTGTCCCTCCAATAGCGGGTTTATTTCTTTTTTCCTAAAAACGTGATAGGGTGTCACATGATTTTATTTAAGTTTTCAAAATATTTTTCAAAAATGTGACGGTGGTAACTGCTTATTTGGAACCTTGGCGAAGTGACGCGATGCATACAGATCACTTGTTTGAGAATTAATATCATATAGAAAAACTTGAAACTAAGTTTCGAATTATTCCAATATTCCTTAGACCCGTTTGAGATTTAGTATCAAATATAGAGTTTGATACTAAGTTTCGAAACACACTTTAATAGTGAAAGTGATTAGTTTGGTTGAAATATATGTAATTTATTCTTATTATAAAACACACTTTTTTTTATAACTACTCTTTTTAATTTGGATTTATTAATATGTTTGGTATATGTTATATACTTGTATTTTGTAAAATGCTCGTATTATTATCTAATAATTTTATCAGATGTCGTTATCTCGAGTTTTCGATAGCGTGGGTTGATCAGATACTCCTTTGGCTAATCCTTTAGCTGATTTCGACACCGACTACATGGGTCTTGGTTTTGATCATTCAGCGCCATCACCGATGCAGACCCCGACGCCGACGTCGCATACACCATCACAGACCCTGTTCGACGCGGGTACATCACAGACCCCGTCACAATGGCAGTTGGTCCCACCGCAGAGGGGTGGAGTTCAGGTTTATATTGCAAGGAAGAAGTAAGTAAATCAATGATTTTAAAATTGTAATTATCATTATGATTAAATCTATATTCGTAACAAAAAAAAAAAACACAATTGAATACAGGCTGCACAGCAGAGGGGGCAAGGTGGCCATTATACTCTGTATGATCTTTGAGAAGGATCTCCATCCCGCCGGGTGGTGCTATAAGGCGGTCCCTAAGGAGACTAAGGAGTTCTGAGGTAATTATTATTTTATGTCCAAATTTGTTAATATTTACCGTAAAAACACAATCATATGTATTAATTCAATTGTAATTATGTTTTATTTTGTAGGAGCTTTGTTATTGGGACCCAGCGGATTATAGTGACGGACAGATACGGGATGTATTTTTTCCGATGATTGGGGATATCTACGGGAGGCATCTTAACTAGTATAAGTAGTATGTTGCCTCCCATGGTGGTAATACGCCGGACTACCTCCCCGCGGAGGTCTATAGGTAAACAATTCTGCTATATGTTTTCTTATTAAATTAGAACTTTTTTATTTATAAAACATAATTTATACCATCTTATATATCATGCATCTCAACTAGGGCTTGAAAGGTCGAGTGGGATAAGCCCTAGAACAAGGCCAAATCCGAGCAGTGCAACCGGAACAGGAGGAGCGAGCCTGCTGGGCCGGGTACTGGGATGTCGAAGCACACGGGGGGGAGGGGGGGCTAGATCTACTATCAATTATGCTTTGAATATAGTAAGTAAATTTAGAATATAATAATATAATATTTTTTTGTTTAATTTTAATGTTAATTATTTGAAAATTCTATTTGAATACAGAAGCGGAAGACGGGTGAGCCGGCTACGTGCTACGGTCTTTTTGTACGTACGCACCAAAAGAAAGATGACACGTGGATCGATACGAGATCTAGTAATATTAATGTGAGTCTCTTTCTTATTTTTAACTTATTCTTTGATTTTAACGTAGAATTTTAATAACGAGTTATATTTCAGGAGGAGTACGAGCGACATCTGACCCAGGAAAAGGAACGTGCGTCTTCCCAGGAGGGGAGTAGCGAGGTTGACCAGGACCAGGTTTTCCTCGGCGTCATCGGGTCGAGCAAGAGACGGCATTACGGCACCGACGTGTATGGGAAGATGTTTGCTGCTACGAAGGGTTTATTCAAGGGCCGCTCTTCTTCCACCTCCTCCCAGGCTGATAGGACCCACGTCAGAGAGCTCGAGGCACTGGTCCAGGCTCAAAGGGTGGAGCTCGAGGTGATGCAGCAGCAGTACGCCGAGTCTGAGCGACGACGTGCGGAGGAGCGAGGGGAGCAGCACCGGCAGCAAGAGGCATTTCAGGCACGGATGGATGCCCAGATGGCTGAACTGTATGCTCGTTTCCAGCAGTACCCCCTCCCCATCCATAGGACAATTTGGTTTTTATATAAACTTTGTTACTGTGACGAACACATGTAATAATTCTTAAATTTTCAAATATTTTTATAATAATTGGTTTATTTATTTGTCTTTTCATTAATGATTTTTTTTCAAATTTTTGGGAATTTTAATAATTGAACAGGAACTAAAATTAAAATTGAAAATTAAAAAAAATTAAAATCGAGGGGACAATCCCTCGGTAATCCCTCGGAAAAATAAAAAAAAATTATTAAAAAAAGTAAAAACCTAGGGGAAAATCCCTCGAAAATATCAAAAAACCGAGGGAATATTTTACCCTCGGTATTCCGAGGGAAAACACAGCCCTCGGTTTTCCGAGGGAAACATTCCCTCGATTCCCTCGGAAAAACCAAGGGTACGTACCCTCGGTATACCGAGGGGAGCATTCTCTCAGTTTTTTCGAGGGTTACACGGAGATTTTTCAGAGGGAATGTTTCCTTCGGAATTCTCTTGGCTTAAAATTTCCCAGGGAATTTGTCCCTCGGAAAAATTTACCGAGGAGGTTTTTTTCGAGGGATTTTTTCCCTCGGGTTTTCCCTCGGTTTTGCCCAAAATCGAGGGATTTTTCCTCAAAACCGAGGGAAAAATCCCTCGAAAATCTGCTTTTTTTTAGTGTTTTTATTCTGCTTTTAGTATGTTACTGTGTTAACATTTTGATATTTGTATGTTAACAATTTGTAATTGATTTTCTTCTTATTTACTTAAGTTAGTTTCATGTTTAATGTTGTATGATTGCTATTGTTTGGTGTCTTTTTCTTTAATGATTCAATGTTTGTACAATCTTATAAGAAGTTTTTTATTTTTAAACAGAGCTGATTGTTTCTTGATTTATGTGGCGTGTGTTCTCTTATCGAATTATGCATGCTGTTTGATCTACATGGTAGGAATTGATTATGCTATCACTGAAAGATTAATCTATGATGCAGGTTAAAATGTGGTTTGTTTTTATAAAATAATATATCTGATAAAACTATTCATGTTTTAAAATATGAATATTTTCATTCTGCTTTGAGTATGTTTACAGATTAACATTTTGCTCTGAGTATGTTATGTTCAAAATTGTAATTGATTTTAATTTTATTTACTTAAGTTAGTTTATGTTACCCTATTCCTTTAACATGCAAACTACTGCTCAGAAAAGGAAGGAAGGAAGCAAGCAAGATAATGCAATGGAGTATTAACAACCGAAAAAAGATAGGTACACAAATTAACTTTGAACATAATACAATTCATACTTTTATAGCTGGATTTCTTTTAAAAGATATGTCTAAGTTTATCGGTTGGAAACCTGACATGAACTATCGTAGTATGATAATGCCTCTGAATAGAGTTCAGGGTCTAAGTAGGTGTTACAATTCCACGAATGAAGACATATCTCTTATAAAACTAACAATTGAACAGGTTTTATATAATATAATGTTATATATTTATAATGCAATATTTATTTGTATATGTTGAATCTAAGACTTATTGATTTAATATTGCAGGTTAAGGAACATAGTACTCTAGATAACAAACATAGTATGAAAAAAGATAAGTACCAAAATGTCATACTTACATTACACTTTGACTGCCATTAAAAAAAAGCACTGTTTAATTGAAAAAAAATCAGTATTAAAAATATGTTCTTATCACATAACTGAAAGATTGGTTTGTTTGTGTCTCAGGTTTGGAAAAGGTCAACTGAAGAAGCTTTAATGAGCAAGGGAATCACACAAACAATAAAAGATAAGTAACAGAACTCAAATTAATATACTTATACACAAATAGAGTTTATACTTAATAAAGTATAACTAAATACTAACTGTGTATTTGTTGTATCACAGGTTGTAGATAACTGACAAAGACACAAATCTCGGACAAAACAACTCATAGGACTGCACTTAAACCGGTAAAAAATAATTTATGCATATGATTCCTGTTAAGTTTTTCAAAAAAACTTCATTACATATAAATACAATATTAATTTTTGTAGTTTCTAAACTGCAGATTTAAAGGATTTACAGGAAAAATAGGTACGACAGATTCTTACTTATATTTTGTTTAAAGCATAGTTAAAAAAAAAAGAATTATCTGCCATTGTGATGTTTGTTTATGCTCTTTTTCGTATGATATCAGTCTTCCTCCTCATATTGATTACTCCCAATGCGCTGCTCCAAATATTGATCACCCGTTCTATGTTTATATTCAGATGTTCAGTTGTGTGTGAATGTGTGTTTGTTTTTTTAAGAATTGTAAACCCTATTATACTGAACTGCTACGCGGTAGTAAAAGTTTTGATGTTAGGGTTTAACTATAGATAATCTTATAGGCACACATAAAGATATTTAAAATAAATCTTTTGCAAATCGGTAAGATACGAATTATATTTAACAGTTAAAAGTTAACTATATTACTTATCTTCTAAATGGAATCTTCAGTTATCAGGATTCTTAAAAATAAAAATCACTTTTTAACATACCAAGATGATTTACTTGCAAAATATAACAAATTCTTTTCTAATCTTAAATATATTATTTCACAAATTTCTCAATAATAAATCTATATGATTTAATATTTTACCGTAATTTAAATTGAAAATATATTTTTAGAATCTCTTTTATTATATTTACTACAATTTATGGAGCATAATAGTTGAATAATTTTATCGAGTTTATACAACTTGTATATTAAGAAATATCGATACTTTGTGTTCTTTTCAAAAAGAAATATTTCCTTATATTTATATCTAAGATTTTTTATTATTCAAAAAATCTACAACTTCTAAATATCTTGATTTTTCTTATCTAATTTTTTTAAAATACTTATATATTAAGAAATATCGATAAGTTGTCCATTTCTAATTTTTTTTTCAACAACAGTTATATAATGGAAAAACTTCAAATAACCATTTCAATTTTATCATTTAAATTCAAGAAATTTCGTATAAAGGCCGACGTTCATAAAATATAGTTCAGGCGTTCACAACTTAAAAGTGTACTCAATTATTATCTGTTAATTTATCAGCGATGATTAGTGCCTGCGTTTATTTTTTGTACTTTATTAAATTATGCTATGCGAATGTGTTTGTGTATAATTTTAGTGATTGTAATTTATTTACTTATTTTATTTGATGTATGTTTTGGAGAATTTTTTTTTACCTCCTGAACTATGGCCATCTTGACACTTTGCCTCCTAAACTTTTTCTCGTGCAAATTACCTCCTAAACTGTACGAATTTTACACTTAACCTCCTGAACTCCCATTTTTGGTGGAACTTTTGGTCAAAGCTCACCGTGTGACATGCACGCTTATATATAAGGGGTAAAACCGATTTCCCATCTCTTACTTATGACTCCTGCTCAAAACAATGACACGTGAGCACTCGTGTGACCTGTTAAGATAATGTTCATATTAATATATGTATACACGTAGGATTTGGAACCTACGTAGTACTCACGTGCCATTATTTTGAGCAGGAGTCATAAGGAGGAGATGAAAAATCAATTTTACCCCTTATATGTTAGCGTGCATGTCACACGAGTGAGATTCGGCTAGAATTTCCACAAAAAATAGGAGTTTAGAAGGTTAAGTGCAAAATTCGTACAGTTTAAGAGGTAATTTGCACGAAAAAAAAGTTTAGGAGGCAAAGTGTCAAAATGGCCATAGTTCAGGAGGTAAAAAAAAATTTCTCGTATGTTTTGGTTGATTAATAATTCCTGCTTTATATTATAGGATAGTGATCTAAAATCTGAAAACATAAAATCAATACAGTTTTGGCAACAATCTTTTAAACTACTTCAATATTTTTTATTGAAGTTTTTTATAAATGGTTGACTCTATTAAAATTAAGATTTTATAGTAAAATATGTAAAAAAAAAATAATGCAATAAACATTCACATAAAAGACTATTATTTGTAATAGTTATTTATGTTTAGACCAAGAGTAGTCCAACCAATAAAATATTAAGAAAATAAGCAGTTCAGCAATGAAACAAACAAAAACGAAGAATAGGAAAAAGTGCTTGACTTTTATTACTTAATTTCAGGTCGGATCGGCCTTGGCCGAATCCTTTTGCAGGGTCGATCTCTTGCTACAAGCCTTTCTCTCACTAAACTCTCTATGTATTTCTCTCTCTTGCAGATTGGGGATCCTTTCTCTCTATCTTGGAGAGGCTATTTATAGTTTTCCTTCCAAACCCTAATTGGACACGTGTCACCACCTCAGTGGGCACCGACTTACTTGACCAATAAGCCATCCAAAAAACCCTAACCCTAACTGGACACCTGGAACCTACTCATTGGCTGTGCATCCCTTTCTGAATCAGAGTATAAAGCCTTGATCATATCTCTTCTGCCGCTTCAAAGTCGTCCTCGACCCGTCTTGATGTCGAGCCGACCTTTCCTCATGGTCGAACTGTCTTTATCCTCTGATCATACTCTCAGCTGGAGACACTGAGTGAATAAATTCGACTTTCCTGGCGAGCGTCAAGTTGACCCGGATGATCCACGTGTGACTTCTTTAGCCGAACAAATAGAACTCCTGGTTTTCCGGGTTGGACGCGCTGGGCTCGATGGGCCGCTCGGCGGTGCGCGCGCCTAGCTGACCAAACTGGGCACTCTGGTCTCGGCGGGCTGCTCGGCGCCGCGCATGAAAGATCGGTCGAGTTGGTCTCGGCGAGCTGCTCGTCTCGGCACGTGCCAGGTCAGCCAGGCTGCTCGGTGCCACGCGCGCCAGGTCGGCCGAGCTGGGCACACTGGGCTCGCCGGGCTGCTCGGCGCCACGCGCGCCAAGTCAGCCGAGTTGGGAGTGCTGGGATCGGGGGGCTACTCGGCGCCGCACATGCCAGGTTGGCTGGCTGCTCAACACTGTGCGTGCCTAGTCGGCTGGGCTGGGTGCACCGGCATAGGCTGGTGCTCGACGCTGCTCGTGCATGGTCGGCCGGGCTGAGCGTGCCGGGATCAAAACTGGTTTGTGCTTGGTCGGCTGCTCGGCGTGTCGGGCGTGCCTGGTCGGCCGAATGCTCGGCGTTGTTCGGGTTTAGTCGGCTGGGTTGGGCACTCTGGGCTCGGCGGGCTTCTAGGCGCTGCGCGCACCCGGCTGACCGGTCTGAGCACTCTAGGCTCGACGGCCTGCTCGGCGCCGCGCTCGCCAGGTCGGCCGGGCTGCTCGGCGCCGCTGGTCTCCCCGGGCTGCTTGGCGCCGCTGGTCTCGCCGGGCTGCTCGGCGCCGCGCACGCCAGGTCGGCCGATCTTGGCGCGCTAGGCTCGGCGGGCTGCTTGGCGTTGCTCGCTAGGTCGACCGGGCTACTCGGCGCCGCACGCGCTTGGTCGGCCAATATAACATCCCTATGTTTTATTACGTATATATTTTGTATTTTAAGCCATGGCCATTCTCATTTGATTTAAAGTTTGGTCCATTAAAGAAAGCCCACAAGCATTTTTAAATTCTGGTCCATTAAAGAAAGCCCACAAGCATTCTAGAATTCTTCAGATTCCCTTTTCTTTACGCAAAATACTTCTGCGGTTTTACAAATTCTCCTAAACTTCTGGGATTTATGAGTTCTCAGCACATCCAATATCTATAGTTCCGTTACCATCTCAAGCCACAACCATCTCAAAACACAACCAAAATGCAGACCAAATATCATCTACCTAAATCTTTGAACGATCAAGTTCGGCATAACCAAACCATACCAAATAATCCCTAGAATCCTAGCTTCAGCAAACAATATTTACATACACTTTGAATCAGACCTCTACCACCAACAGCCACCCAAACCCACGAATCGGAAAATCCACCATGGCCGCCTTGGCTTGAAGCACAACAATACAAGTGGCATGATAGATAACAAAAACAGTCGACTAAGCCGTAGATCCATCCTCTTTATACAGACTCATCGGGAAATCGAGTCGGAACAGGGTTCGAAACCAAATCAAAAGTCAGCCCGAAGTCAAGGCCCGGAAGCCATCTCCATTGCCTTGGTCCTTGACCAGTCACCGACGAGTAGTTGGGGTTGTAGGATGGGGACTTTGAGTCAGCACCCTATCTCCACTCTGCCATACTACCGCCGCTTGACTTCCAGTTCATCAGGCCGTTAACGGAGGATAAGGCTTCGCCTGATCWGACCCGAGCCCAGCCGCTGGTCGCRGTCGTTCCACCTGCCGAGCGGAGCGGAGTGGTGCCTGCACTTGTTGTCGCCGCCCGATTATGTGAAATCACCGATCTCTGGCCGCCCACGGATTGAATCATCTGCGTCCTGGTTGCCTCCCATCCTCGCCACAGAGCCGAAGAAGCCGCCGCTGCCGTTGTCGAGCCCATCATTGCTTCCGCCTTGCCAAACAACGCCGTCGATGGCTTTCTAGAATTGAGGAATCGAGACAGAGAATCGGGGAAGAAGAAGGGGGGTAATGGGCTTGGCCGATTGGAAAGAAATGGAGAAGAAGTTGGGGAGAAGGATTCGCCAGTTGCTGCTCTATGCCGCCGCTGTCGTCGACAATCGAAGAAAGGAGAAAATGGGTTCGACCGATTCTGATTTTGGAGAGAAATGGGGAAGGCAATGAGGAAAAGGGACGGGAAATTGATTTAGGGTTGAAAACCCCTTTTCAATCCAGCAAGTTTTTGAATATTACCAATTGACCCCAAAAGTCTTCAAATCGTTCAATTGAGCCCCCAATTTACCCAAACTCTAAATTCAACCCCCAAACTTATAAAAAAACTCCATTCCAGCCTACAGACATTTCTTATTATCTTCTTTCCACCCTCCAGCTTCATGAGCTTTACAAAAACAGTCCATTTGACTTGACTTGAAGGTTTGACCAATCAATTCTTTCAATTATTCATGTTTTAAGTTTTATAAGTCATATTTCATATAATAAGTTAAATTACGTCTTGAAATAGTTGTTTAGTTCTTGCAGAGAGGTTGACACCCTCATTGCAAGAATAGATTCAAAAGTTAGCTTATTAGAATTTAGTGTGTTTAAAATTTTCAAATCAAAACCCCCTTGAATGCGTGTTTAGTATTAGAACTTATGTTTTTATTATAATAAACATCATCAACTCTGTATTCCCACTCCTTAAGAGAATCGACTAGTTTTAATTTGCCAATCTATGATGACCTCGTTCTCTTGCAGGCGAACTAACTTGTTTTCAAACGTAGACGTGCATGGTTTTACTTGATTTTAATTTTTAAAAGAGAAAACAAAAAAGTTTAGATCAAAATTTGGCGCCATTGTCGGGGAGTGGAAAAGGTTTTGACGAAGTTTATTCGTGCTTAAGATTTATTGTTGATATATGTGTGATGGTCTTAGTTTCCACTGGATACGTTGATTTGGTTTGTTGTTGATGCAAGGTCGATGAAGCCTTAGAGGTGAATTGACCCCGTTTATCAATAGCATCAGACGAGTGAAGAGACCGAGATAACTTTCTCCTTCCACCAATGGGAACCCATCCGAAGCAATTCTAGCCTTTATGTCAAATATTCCAAAATATGGCAGCCGAGGGAATGGAGGATGATACGGACCAAATGTCCATACGTAATATTATTTGATATATGAGGGTATTTGTGGTAAGCGACCTCATTTCCTGGAAAGGGTGTTCTTCGGGAGGTGAGCGAGCTGAGTGGTTTCTTTGGAGAAGTGGGCGAGTTGGTTTGTGGAGTAGCGACCTAGAGTATGAGGATGAGTTCTCATATAGAGTCGCGACCTCTTATGTTTTGTGTAGTGTTTGAGCTCGGTTGTGGGCTTTGTGAATATCAAGCCTGCGGGCTTAATATGAGTGGTTTATGAGGTTTTGGTGGATTGTATGGAAAGAATAATGGGCGCAGGCCTATTCTATTAATTTAATGAGAGGTTTATTGTTTATGGGAACTTAGCATATGAGAGGAATTCTAATTCTAAGTGAGTTGTGGTATTTATGGAATTATGGTAGGAGAAGGTAACCCTTGACTTGGGGAATACTTCTCTTGTCTCTATAAAAGGAGGTGCATACCTCTCTTTATTCTTTATGTTGATCTCGCTTTATTGTATGATTGAGTTGTTAAGTAGAAGTATTGAGTGTTTTGAACTTGCTTTTGACTTAAGCATTGGAAGGTCTTAACGGGATCGAAATCTGACCCGTCCGAGGCGCTGTTTTGCAGGACCAGCGAGGTCGCCAGGAGATTCGTGGAGGACTTGGCAGGTCACTGTGACGTGTTTGGAAGCAGTTTCAGGTCGTTGATCTCTATTTTGAGGTTATTAACCCATATTCTTGGTAACCAAACTTTTTGGATTTATTAAAGGAAGAGGAGGACAAGAAGTGCAAGGGAGAGGACAAGACAACCGCACTCCCCCTTGGGATTTTCCGTACGGCGCCACCCGACGATCACATGCACGCGCATAACCAACAGAACAATAACGAGGATGAAGACCCGCAAATACCAGCTCTTATTGAAAATCAAGAGCACAATTGGGACGAAGAACCAAGATGACCCAAAGTCTTGGAGGATGCAAACAACAAGAGACCCAGTCCCATAACAACCGACGAGTCATGATAGAGGAAGATCCAATCGACAACCATCAAATCAACCAAACACCACAACACTTCCGGAACCGAGAAGAGGCCCAAGCCTTCAATGCTTGGGCAAATCAAGAGTTCGATTATAGCAACGTTGGGAATGGCGGGCCCCAGCCCCGAAACAAGAAACAAAACCATTATGAGTACAAATATTGGGAGCAAGAGCCGAATCATTTCCGAAACAGGGTAGGAGAACGAGCGTACCGAGTTTGGCAAAATAATGAATATGATGATGAGAATCACCAACATTATGAGGATGAGCTGTGTTTTGCAAACCATGAGGGGTATGGTGGATGAAGAGATTTTGGAAGACGAGTAAATTCTGGTGGAGGACTAGGACCTCGATATCCAAATGAACGCCGACAAGGAGACCTCATATACCCAACCATTGGTCCGTAAAGCTTGGCGATAGTCTTAGGCCCCGCAGCAAGAGACTACGACTTGAAGTCTAACACCGTCAACCGGTTACCAACCTTCTACGATATGCAAAATGAAGACTCGCTAAATTTCATTTGAGAATTTTACCCAGCAGTAAATAAGGTCCCACCATTTCGACTAAATGAAGGTCAACTAATAATGAGGTGCTTTCCAAGATGTTTGAAGGACAAGGCTAAGTAGTGGCTTCTATCATTGCATCCTAACTCCCTAACAAATTGGGGGATGGTGTGCAAGAAATTCATGGGCAGATTCTACTCGGCCCAAACGATAGCCAAACTAAGGAGGGAGATCCCCAATTTCGAGCTGATAGATGGAGAATCATTCCACAAAGCATGGGGACGGTACAAAGGACTCTTAAAAGCATGCCCGCATCACAAAAACAGTTCCGAAATGGTGAACAATTATTTCCATGAGGGGTTGTCATCAACTTATAAGCAGCACGTGGAAGCAAAGACCGGTGATTTTGGAGATTTGACGGCAAAAGAAGCATGGGACCTATTTGAGTTCATGGGCGAGAACTCGAGGTAGACGAGTTCACATCCGAGAAAAATCAAGGTACACGAGGTGTCAGCTTCTCAAGAGAAGAATAGCGAGATCGGGGAGCTCACGAAACAAGTCGCTATGTTGACAAACATGATAACGCGAGAGAAAGAGACGACGCAACCATCAAACGAAAAATGTGGGATTTTTGGAGCGTTTGGACATGGGGCCAACGCGTGTGATGTGACGTTTGATGAAGATGCGGACGAGGGGGTGAATGCCGTTGAGAATTTTCAACCCAATAACAAATCAGAGCTAAAGCTCAAAAACTACGATCATTTTTCAAAACATTAAATCTGGGCTTACGAGATCATTCGAACTTCAAATATGGCCCCGGAAATCTTAATTACGTGCCGATTCTTAAATAGACGGATCCTCAATACCTAGCACCACCGCCTCTGAACAGATCAAGGAGACCCGAACAATTACAATTCTTATCAGAACAAAGGCCAAGGGAACTATAAACAATGCTTTACACAAAGGCAAAATCAATCAGGCCAACAACAATACCAAGTCCCGCAACAACAACAACAAGTCCTACCTCAATAAGATCCTGACGAAGAATTGTGACTTTGGCGACAGAGGCAAGAGATTAAGACCTTATGCAATCAAAAAGAGACTCTTCGTACCATCGAAGAGAACAATCGAATGAAGAAACAAATGTATAAGTTAGAGATAATGATAGGACAACTTTCCGCATCTGTGGCAAAGCTCGAGACCGATCCTAGAAAGTTCCCCAGTCAACCCGAACAGTCAATGGCAATACATGTGCTATGGTGAGGGAAGAAAGCTGATAATGGAATTGGAGAATTGGAAGAGGAGGATTTTGAGAACAAACCTAGTTTGAAGGAAAAAGAAACAAATGAGAACGTGCTACGATTGAATGGGAAAAAGGTGGTGATTAAGGGCATCCACAAGTCCAATAATCCATACGTTCCAGGTTCACTCACCGTAGTTCTTCAACCTAAGGAAGCCGATTCAATAAAAGAAAGCTCAGCCAATGTATCCAGTCGGACAGAGCCAGAATCCGAATGGATTGGAGGACAGAAAGTTTTGTCCGGTCGGATAGAGCCAGAATCCGAGCGGACTAGAGGACAAAAAGTTTTGTTCGGTCAGATAGAGCCAGAATCCGATCCGGATGAGAGGGCCGAAGGTAAAATCTGATCGGACGAGCAAGAGTATCCAGTCGGATACTAGTCCTAAACAAGGAAATTCCGGCATACTCAAGCAGCAACGAGTCATCTGAGACTTCGTGCCATATCCAAACAAGCTCAAGCCAGCAAAAGAGAGCAATAAATTCATGGAGCTCTACAACATGTTGAAGAATGTGAACGTCAATCTCCCACCCTTTGATTTAATCAAAGCAATGTCGGCTTATGTAAGGTTTTTCAAGGAACTCGCATAAAATGAAATAAATCTAAATGCGAATGAGAAAATTGTGTTGTCATAAGAAGTGAGTGCAATTTGTCATCAACCACTACCGCCTAAAGTGAGCGATCCCGGGAGTTTTTGCATCACGATAACTCTCGATGGACAAAGGGCTCGAAGAATACTTGATTTAGGGTCAGGGATCAACTTGATGCCCTACGCCCTTTACAAAAAGTTTAACCTAGGTGAGATGAAACCAACAAGCTTACGACTTTAGTTAGCCGACCGATCGGTGAGATATCCTTTGGGAGTGGTCGAAGATGTTTTGGTAGAAGTCGGCTCCTTAGTAGTCCCCATCGACTTCGTGATATGGACGTCAAAGAAGTTGCAAAATCAATCAAAGTGCATACCATTCTCTTGGGTAGGTCATTCATGGCAACATCACATACCTTGATCGACGTGGGCCGAGGAAAAATGACACTTTCAGTTTTTTGATGAACCAGTCACGTTTTCACTTAAAGACATTCAAAGCGTTCCTTCACATTTATTGGGGCCCGGCTGTTCTTATCTTGACTAGGTAGACCAATGTGGTAAAGAATATTTCGGTGTTGTACCCGTTGAGGAATGGAACGTCAAGGACGACAATTTCGATTCAAGTGCGGAGGGGGTGGTTGATCTATTCACAATTGACGATGAGAATATGGACGATACATCTATTCTACCCATATTGGATCCTAATATGGAGTTGAAGCCACTCCCGAACCATCTCTAGTACGTTTTTCTTGAAGCCAACGAGAGGAAACCTGTGATAATTTTTGTGGAATTGGCAGAGCACGAAGAAAAAGAATTGATCGAGGTACTAAAAAGGTACAAGCAAGCAATTAGTTGGAGCATCGTGGACATCAGAGGAATTAGTCCAGTGACATGAACGCATCAGATTGAGTTAGAAGAAGGAGCCAAACCAATAAGGGACGGGCAGAGACGTTTGAACCCTACACTTAAGGAGGCAGTCAAAAAGGAAATTTTCAAACTCATTGACGAGGGAATCATCTATCCCATGTCGAATAGTAAATGGGTCAGTCCTGTGCATGTCGTTCCAAAAAAGGAGGCATAACGATTGTGGAGAATGACAAGGGAGAGGTTGTTCCGACGCGCTTAACCACCGGGGGGCGCATGTGCATTGATTACCAAAAACTCAATGCCGCGACAAGAAAAGACCACTTTCCACTTCCATTCATGGATCAGTTGCTCAACAAGTTAGCAGGACACGAATATTATTGCTTTCTAGATGGCCTTTCCGGCTATTATCAAATAGCAATAGCTCCAGAAGATCAGAAGAAGACTACTTTCACGTGCCCTTTTGACACGTATGCTTATCGGAGGATGCCATTCGGGTTGTCACTACTGCAAAATATGGATTCTACGATGCCTAATCTACAGCGGTTCTGGAAAACTGCCGTTAAATATGTTATTACGGTAGTTTTTCAAAAAACCAATGTTAAATCCATCATTTAACGGTGGGTCTCTTAAAACCGCCGTAAAATCCTACATTTTACGTCGGTTCACATACAACCACCGTAAAACTCACACATTCTACGGCGGTTATTTCTGAACCGACGTTAAAACTGGAGGCCAGCTGATTTTAACGTCGGTTCACAAACAACGACCATAAAAACTCACACATTCTACATCGGATCCTTTAGAACCACCATAGAATAATAGTCTGCCATGTCACCGATCCTCGTCTTGCTCAAGCAAGTTGTTTCAATCATTAATCCGTATTTCATCCGACGATCTACATTCTCTCACTGACTTTCTCTTTTTATATTGTTATTTTTATTTTTATAAATAAATAAATCCTGAATAATAATTACAAAATATAAAATAAATAATAATACAATAAATCACCATCCCCAGCCTTATTGTTCCATCGGTCGCCTCTCGTTTCCTCTAGAAATCCCAAGGTACAATAACCCTAGAAACTGATCCACCAGAGAAGATCAAAAATCCGGTACCAATGAATATCGACCAACTATTTCTTTGGCTACTAAGCACCACCTTCCACTTTACAACACCAATTTATGGATCCCGAAACCCTAATTTTTTTTGGTCGACTAAAAGGTAAGGCAAGACTGAGAAAGAGAGATGTTTATTCGTTGGTGAATACTCTGATGACCAGGATGGAGGCGTTGCTGGTGGCAAAGAAACAAACAGATCCTTATTTTACTCTGATGTTTTTTCTCAACTTTATTACTTGTATTTATTTTAGGCGAGGATTGATTTCGCTAACAATGAGATATCAAAAGCTGGCTCCGAATTAGCTGCGGCAAGGTGTGTGTTATTTTTTCTACAATTGTGCATTTCATTAGTAACTCATATGTACTAATATGTCTCTATTTTATGTTTGTATTTTTTGAAATCTACTTTGTGTTCCTGAAATATACTTTGATGATGTGAAGAGTGAAGAGAACTCCTCACGCTATATATATAAGTGCAAAGTGTATTGAACTACTTCTTGCAACACTATCTAATGTGTGTCAAAATATACGACTGCTCTTTTTATTTGCTTCGTCTTGATTTCTTATTATAGAGTTAATAATAAGAAACTTAAATAAATTGAAAACCGACTCTCTATCTCTCTCACATAACCCAGTCTTGAACAAATTCACAGTCTCTCTCTTTATATTTCTGTCCTGAACTAATTAACGCAGTAGGATAGAAATCGAAGGTTAATCAGTGGGGCTGGAGAAAAAATGTCGAGTGGGCTTAATCGATCTTCGATCACTCCTAAGAATATTCTTCCTCCTCAAGAAATCCTCGACGATCTCTATAGGTATTTTTGCTTCGTGTGTATGAAAATAACAAGGATTAAATATATACGGTGCATATTTGTATAGTTCGTTTTAGTTTGTGAATTGTTGAAGTTTGTTGGAATTTGCGGACCATTTTTGTTCGACTTTCATTATTATTTTCTTCGTGTTTTTTTTGGTTATCTGAGAGTGGGATAATAGTCACAAGAAATGAAATACTGATACACATAAACAACACACACGTATCTTAATTATGTGGGTTCTACTGAGATTAATGGGTAAAAGTTGAATGGAGTTTGTTTCTGGTGTCATTTTACCGAAGAAATTGAGTTCTAGAATTTAATTTTAACAATTTTAGGGCAACTTGGTTAGTGTTAATGATTTTTTAATCAATTAAGTGTTAATTGGTAACTTGGATAAAAAGGCGCACCCTCTTTCAATTAAGCTTCTGTTGTCTTTGGAACAGATCGACTTGAATGCTTACAGAATGGGGTACTCTTGTAGCTTTTCTTTTTTATCATTTTTTATTTCTCTCTTTTGTCAAATTTCTATTTCTGATTATATTATTGCAAATTTAGGTCACTTATGCCTGTTTTGTTTATAGCAATTTTTGATTGTTTGTTTCCAGCTCCGTTTGATTTTATTGTAATTTAGAATCATATGTACCTAGATCTTGATTGTTTTTCCAGTTATGTGTGTAGGTGAGTCTGTTTCATTTGATTTTAATTTATGATATATTTATCTAAAAATATATTGGAAGGTCTGTTTGATTGAATTCAAAATTTGATATATATGTAACTTTGATGTGTTCAACTGTATATGTGTAGCTGTCTGTCAGGGCTGTACGGTCTGATTACAAATTCTGGTATATATAAACCTGTTTTATTTGGATCCCTAAAATTATTCTATTTGTTTACCCTCGAGAGTTCTTTATGTTTTCACTATGTTCCTTGGATCTCTAAAAATATGTTTTGTATTATGCATCAAGTAAAAGTTGTTTTGTTTATATGATTTTTGATTGATTTTTGAGAATTCTAGTTTTCAGTTAAGATATAAAAATATTTCACATGTTAATCATGTTTTTTTCAGTCCAAGAGTAGGAAGGAAGAAAAGGGGTACCTCCTCTGCCTCAAGACATGGCATGAACATAAAATCGAGCCAGGACAACAAGAAGAAGCAACAACCACATGATAATCTTTTACATTTACCTATGTGGGAGAGGGACTATCAAGACAAAATACAGAAAGTGAAAAGCACTTTTTTATAAGGGTAAATTCCATTTTTAGTACCCAAACTATGCCTAAGTTTCAGAATCAGTACCCCACGTTTCAAAAGTATCAATATTAGTACCCTGAGTTACCTTTTTCTTTCAAATTTCATACCTCGCGTTGACCTGCCGTTAAAAACTAACGGAGACCACAAAATGGATGGAAAATTGGACAGTTTGGCGCCAAAAAACCGCCTTTGTACCTCAGCAGCAGTGCAAAAAAAAATTCATCCCATTTTCAGTGTTCTCACCACCTCCAAACATTGGAATACTCTAATATGAGAAAAGATCATGCCACAAATTCTGGTTCGGATAGATTCTCGTGGAATAATGATTATTCATATGAAAAGCATTTTTGTCACTGTGATGGAGATAAAACCTCCATACCCGAGTTTATACGAAAGGTGTGTGTGTAGTTGATCTAATTAATCTTTATAATTTAACCGAATCATTTTTCTTTTGATTATTCATATGAAAAACATTTTTATCACTGTGATGGAGATAAAATCACCATAACCTGGCATGATGACTGCAGAGATCCAAATAAACCTCCATACCCGAATTCCCACAGCCATCCACCAGCTCTCTGTTCCCCTCGTAAAACCCCCCGTTCTTATACCCGCTCGTGTGCACCACATCGCCGCAGAACTCGGCCATCCCCTTGATCGCCGGCACCACCGCCTCTGCGTTCTACCCCGTCACCACGATCAGCCACCGTACTCCATCGCCGCCTCCCCCTCCCCCGCTGTGGTCACCCTCCAGAACCCCATCGAACTCGACCAGGACCACCCTCCGGCCGAAGATGGGCTGGATCCCAAAGCGGTCGGCGTAGTCCTCCAAGTAGCGCACGAACTGGTGCTTGGAGTGGTAGGTCGGAAAGCTCTTGGGGAAGGGCATCAATGGCAACTCGCAAAACTGCTTTGGCAGGTGGAGCCTCAATCGGTCGTAGGTCTTGAGCTGCCACAGTGACGCGATGCAGGTTGATCCCTCCACCACCAGGGACGACACCCCCTTCTCCTTCAGGCACGCCACCGCCGCTAGCCCGACGGCCTGGCCCCCACTATCACCGAGCCCGACACCCACACGCACCGCTTCGACCCGATTTTGGTGCAGTGAGGATCGTGAGCGGTTTTGCCTTCTATATCTTTTAAGTAATTTCCCAACGCTCAATAATTAATCCAATCAAGAATCAGTTAAGACTAGATTATTAATAACCACAACTAATGCTTCAAGATTCAGATGATGAGAAGTGAGAGTGGAAATTGGGAAACACAAAAATATATGAAATTTTGATTTGGTTTTGTGAAAATTAGGGTTCTATTCGATAATATCAGGAAATGGGGCGGGTGAATTGGGGGTAAACCTAACCCTAACCTGAGAGGTAGTTGGTCTCCGTTAGTTTTTAACGGCAAGTCAACGCGGGGTATGAAATTTGAGAGAAAAAGGTAACTCAGGGTACTGATATTGATACTTTTGAAACGTGGGGTACTGATCCTAAAATTTAGGCATAGTTTGGGTACTAAAAATGAAATTTACCCTTTTAGTAACTATTTTTTCATATGACTATCAATTTTAGGTCAGATATGTTGTTTTTTAATTTGGTAAGAAATTGAGTTCTAGAATGGGAATTTTGTATCTAAGCTTAGTGTGCTAATGGTTTTGGTGATTTTCTCAGTTTATGTTGCAAAATTCTAGCTTTCATTATTTTGGTGCACCTGCTTTCATTTTTTTAAAATCCTTTTTTTACTACTTTAGAAGGTATTTTTCAATATTCGTTTTTTAAAATAGACTTTCTAGAAGGTATTTTTTAAGAACGCTGTAAAATATCCATTTTGAACACAGACTTTCTAGAATGTATTTCTCAAGAACCGCCATAGAATCCACTGTCGTTGTTTTTTATGGCGGTTCTTAAACCGCCGTAAAAAGCATCACATTCTACGGCGGTTCAAGAACAACCGCTGTAAATAATTATGGCGGTGGATTTAACGGCGGTTCCAAAACCGCCGTAAAAAGCCTGAAAAAGCCACCGTTAAATCTCATGTCTGCAATAGTGTGTGTAAAGCTCCAGCGACATTCCAGAGGTGCATGCTCTCCATCTTCACCAAGTTCATTAACGACTTCCTCGAAGTCTTCATGGACGATTTTGCGGTATATGGCTCATCTTTCTCTCATTGTTTAAATAATTTGACTAAAGTGCTTGAACGATGTGTTGAATCTTGTTTGACATTGAGTTGGGAGAAATCTAACATTATGGTGAGAAGTGGAATTGTGCTTGGGCATGTTGTGTCAAACAAGGGACTGTAAGTAGATAAAGCAAAGATAGATGTTATTGAAACTTTTCCACCCCCTAAAGATGTAAAAGGAATTAGAAGTTTTCTGGGGCACACGGGTTTTTATCGTCGTTTCATAAAAGATTTTTCTAAAATTTTCTGCCAGTTGTGTAAATTTTTAAATAAAGACGTGCCATTTGAGTTTGTAATAAATGTCTTGATGATTTTAACGTTTTGAAAGAAAAACTCACACAGGCACCGGTTTTTGTTGCACCTGATTGGTCCCTTCCATTTGAGATTAAGTGTGATGCGTCTAACGACGCACTAGGGGCTGTTTTGGGGCAACGTGTCGATAAGATGTTAAGGGTAATCTATTATGCTAGTCTTATGTTGAATAGTGCCCAACGCAATTATACTACTACCGAACGTGAGCTATTTACCGTAGTGTTTTCATTAGATAAGTTCCATTCTTATATTGTTGGTTCAAAAGTAATTGTGCATACCGATCATGCAGCCTTGTGCCACTTATTTGCTAAAATCCAAAGTAAGCCGAGGTTGATTCATTGGATTCTTCTTTTGTAAGAATTCGACGTTGAGATCAAGGATAGAAAAGAATGTGAAAATGTGGTTGCCGATCATTTGTCTCGCATGTTAGTAGATAGTGAGTCTAGCAGTCATGATTTTGTTGATGATATTTTTCCTTGTGAAGATGCTAACAGTATTGAAAACATTGATGAACCTTGGTATTCCGATTTTGTCAATTACCTTGCATGTAATATTGTCTCTAACCACTTTTCTATCCAAGAAAGAAAGAGATTTTTGTTTAAATGCAGTAGTTTGTTTTGGGATGACCCGTACCTGTATAAACGATGCAAGGATGGACTATATCGGAGGTGTATACCAGACGAAGAAAAGATTGATGTGTTGAGGTTCTGTCATGACGAGGGAGGACATTTCGGAAGTCAAAAGACGACATTCAAAGTTCTCAAATTTGGTTTTTATTGGCCCTCACTCTTTGGCGACGCATACCAATATTGCAAGACGTGCAATAATTGTCAAAGATCGGGTACGATAGGAAAAAAGAACGAGATGCCATTGGTTCCGAATAAAGTTATCGAAATCTTCGATGTGTGGGGCATTGATTTTATGGGGCCATTTCCAAGAAGTGGAGAATACGAGTACATACTCATTGGTGTTGATTATGTGTCGAAATGGGTAGAGGCAATCCCAACCCGAAAGGCTAATTCTGAGGTTGTTCTCAAATTCATCCAAGACAACATATTTAGCCGTTTTGGGGGTACCAAGAACAATCATAAGCGACGGTGGTAGCCATTTCTGTAATCGTTCTTTTGATCAATTGATGGGCAAGTATGGGGTGAGGCACAAAGTTACGACTCCTTACCATCTACAAACATCGGGGCAAGTAGAGACGAGCAACCAACAGATAAAGGGCATTTTGGAGAAAACAGTGAAACCAAATCATAAAGATTGAGCGACAAAATTGATTGATGCGTGATGAGAATGAGCCCGAGCTTGAAGATCCTTTGGTGGTTCGAGAGGGACCAATTACGAGAGCTAAAGGAAAGAGACTTAAAGAGGCATTGAAACTATTTTTAGTTGAAATCCAAAACAAGCATCCTTCGGGCCAATCAAAGAACCAAGAACAAGAGTCTTTTCATGGGGATAAATTTGTGAACTTGATCCAAATAAGTGAGCTTGCACCAAACCATGATGAAGCCCAATTTTCGAACCAAGACTCCCAAGCCTTGTAATCCACATAACCAGCCCAAGGGGTGCAGCCCCATACAATAAAGCCCAAGTTGGTAACCTAGAAGCTTCCCCAAGGAGAAGGGATGGGCGGATTTAAGAGGAAGGATTTAAGAGAAAAAGATGAAGAGATTATTTGAATTTAATTTGTGACTTTCCATCTAATTAGCCATTATTTTAGCTTTCAAAACTCTTCTTTTCTCTACCTATAAAAGGGTATGAGTTTTCTTTGTTTCAAGACAACAATTTTCAGATTTTATAAACACTTTAGACTTCAAGTCATATCATTGTGAGTTTATTCTTTTTTTGTAGAGTTTAAACAAACAATTAAGAACTTATCAAGATTTGTGAGCAAAATCTTGTGGCGTTCAAACATACCAAGGTTCTTAGGATCTTCTATATCCAAAGGGGTCAAGGTTCATATCAAGCTCAAGGAGGGATCAACTAGAGTTTCGATCTAGGTGATAGCTTTCTTTTCTTATAATTATAGTTCTTGGATCTTAAATATCCAATGGGTTATAATTCTTCTAACCTCTTTCTCATCAATGCGTTTTGGGCATATCGAACAGTCCACAAGAAGGTTTTGGGCATGAGTCCATTTCGGTTGGTTTATGGAAAGGCTTGTCATCTCCCTTTTGAGTTAGAGCACAAAGCGGAACGGGCCATACGTGTATTGAACATGAATTTGAACGAGGCTGGTGAATATCAGAAGTTGGAGTTAAGCGAGTTGGAGGAGATAAGAAATGATTCTTACGAGATGGCATGGGCGAGCACGCAAAGGATGAAGGAAATACACGACAAAAAGCTCGGTCCGAAAGATTTAGAGGTAAGAAAATAGCCTTGCTTTTTAACTCACGTTTCAAACTTTTTCCAGGAAAACTCAAGTCCAAGTGGAGTGGGCCATACTTGATTACGGATATTAACAAATTTGGAGCTATCACTCTATACGACGAGAGAACCAACTCCACATTCCAAGTCAATGGGCATCGCGTAAAGTTATATCACGGGGGACCCATTCCCAAGACCAATCGTGAAGCCATGTTACTGAAAGATCCACCTCGAGATGCTTGAGACCCAAAGGAGGTATCGTCGCACTTCTTGGGAGGTAACTCAAGTGTTCTTTTCATTATCTCTATTCTAGTATATATTTTCTTTTGTGTTTGTATCACTAGAGTATGGATCGGTGTGTTTATGGCATGTTAGGTTGTGCGGAAATATTTGGAATTAGCCTTCGATCACAAGTCATCCGATCGGATGCATGTGATAACCGGTCGGACCAAACCTACTGGACAACCATCCGACCGGGTGAAATTATGAAAGGTCGTAGAAAACTGCATAACTACCATCCGACCGGATAATACGATATCCGATCGGATGACGATATGGAATCGCGTTGACTAGTCAACTCCGAATGAGAATTTTCGGGAAGAAGATTATACAAAATAGAATTCTTTTCTGGTAAGGATTGGGGTGGATATTGCTTATTTTTGGAGTTCTTTTTGATTTTGGGAAGTCTTTGCGTCTAGGTAAGTTTTTATTTTCTTCCCTTCTTTTTGATCTTAGAGGATTTCTAGGATTCCCTTTCTCTGAACCATTAGCCACTATATAAACCTACCTCAGTATTCTCTTTTCTTCTCAACACTCTCTATTCTAGCACATCCCATACCTTTTACACTCCAAAAATAAGATGAATTATAACAATCCATCACCCAAGGGCTCGGATTATGGGTTGGTGAGTAGGAAGAAGCACGAAGATACCGTGGAGAAGTTTCAGATTCAATTGGAAGAGCATTGAGAGAAGATTAACGAGTTAAAGGCTGAGATTACAGGCTATCTTCTTGAAGAGATGTCGCTTACTGAGGATATTGCTAACCTTCAAAAATATTTGGCGGAGGCAGATTCCAACATCGTTGAAATCAAATTTAAAACTATTAAACTCGAAGCAAAAGTCGAGGATCTTAATGACTTAGCTTTTGGACCTAAACCACCCCTAGCCCCAATAGCGTTATAGGATCTTGATGTTTCAATTAGTTTGTTCTTGCCTTTTTTTTTTCTTTTTCATTTATGTTTTAAGTTCAGACTTGGGTTTGTTATGTTCGTCGTTTTGGGTGGTTATGTATTTTAATAATTACCATTTATGCTCACGTATTAAATTAATAAAGAATTTATGTTCGTACGATTTATTGTTTTTATTTTACGCTCGAACCTTTTTAATATATTTGTGAGTTTTGCAGGACCAAGTCGGTATATAAAAAAATTCGAAAATAATTGTGCTCTCAGGATATCTGACCGTATGGGATGATAGTCCGATCGGACAAAATCAACTGGAGTTCTATCCGATCGGACGAAGACAATATCCGATTGGACGAAACAAACTGGAGCCACATCTAATTGGATATGAGCACATCTGATCGAACGACTGCCCATAATTATATATCCGCCCTCCCCATTCAATTTTTTTTCATTCTTAAAGCCTAATTTCTTTTTATTTCTGTTCCTTGCAGCAAACAACGAAGGAAAATCCAAAAGGGCGCGGATATACGCACCCCAGGAATTTATGAGTTCACCCCAAGTGATTAGAATACCCCAAAAAAATTTAAAATAATTATTTTTTACTAAATGAACCCCCAAAATGCCCTATTTTACCCCCCATTTAATATAATATATAATATAATAATAAAACTAATATAAAAAGAATAATAATAATTTAAAAAGAGAGGGAAAAGGCAGGTGAGAGAGAGGAAGAACACCTCGTGCAGAAAGAAAGAATGAAAAGGCGGAAGTGAGGAGAAAAAAGGTGGAAAAAATTGTGGGTTCAACCAATTTACTGAGGAGAATGGAACGGGGTGAGCCATCAAACGTGAGGGGTAAGTTTTTCATTTGGTTTTATTGCATTATTTAGGTTAGGGTTTAAAGTTTGGGAAAGAATCTGCAATGGCTGTTCAAAGATGTTCGAATCTAGTTCGTAGAACAACAACCGTGTGTTCGGCTAATAAATTCGAACATATTGCATACGTTCGTGAATCCCAATCGAACAGTCTCGCCCAAGAAAGTTGTAAACGTTTACGTTCGAAATTTTTGTTCGAACGCAGAGTATCTGTTCGGAATTTATTTCTAAACATACATCATTTGTTCGAAAATTTATGTCGAACATATGCCTTCTGTTCGGGAATCACTGTCAAACAATGTACATTTGTTCGAACATATATTTCAAACATAATGCTTATGTTCAATTTCTATTTTCGAACACAACAGAAACTCAGACTCGATAAGAATGCTTATGTTCAGTTATTGTTTTCAAATTTTAGGATGCTTGATGAAATTATGTTGTTGCTATTTGATTTGAATGAATTGTTTGTTGTTGTTTGCTTATTGTTTGGTTGGGCTATGTTCTAAACATCGGTTAATAACCCTGTTTTGCATGTAATTGTCGTATTTTTCTCGTGTTCTTAATTAGGGTTTTATATTATTTTTAGTGGTTCTTGAGTCGTTTAGCTTTGTTGTCTAGGTTATTTTTCTTATTTTAGGGTTTTTGTGTTCTTCTTTTGATTTTATGTTTAATTGGGTTAAATGGTTTTAATTAATCTAAGGTTGGTGAAATTCTTGGATTTTTATGTTGAAAGGTCTTATTTAATAGATGGTTTGATGATGTGAATTCAACTAAGGCATGGAGGCCAAAAAGGAGCTCCAAGAGGCAAACTTGCTGGAATGGTCGCCGTCCCTTGGCCATCCTTGCGCCATCTACGCGCCAAGAAGGACGGCTAGACAGCGTGCGCCATCCGCACGCCATGCGCGCGCCATCTGCGCGCCATCCTCGCGCTGTCTGCGCGCCATCCCTTGAGCACGCCCGTGTCTGCGCGCCTTCCGCACGCCATGCGCGCGCCGTCTGCGCGCCATCCTCGCGCCATCAGCACGCCATGCATGCGCCGTCTGCGCGCCTTCCTTGCGCCGTCTGCGCGCCATCCTCGCGCCATCCTCACGCCATCCTCGCGCCATCCTCACGCCATGCGCGCGCCATCTGCGCGCCTTCCTTGCGCC
>BMAC01000776.1:352332-403596 GCA_014905375.1 Phtheirospermum japonicum
TTTTTTCATATGCTTTATTTGCAATTTAGTTTTCATGCATAGTTTGAAATGGAATCTTAGATCTACTCTTTATTTCTTGTTATTTTCCTTAAAGTTTTAAACTTTRACGTCAACTTTTATTGCTCTTTACATCCATGCTTTCAATTTTAGTAAATTTGCATTATTTGAGTTTTTATGCATAGTTGTACCTTGTGCATGCATGCTTGTACTTGGTGAAACATTGCATTTTCTTGCTTATTTTCATTATTGCTTTGCATTTCCATATTGAGACATCCGACGTGGCATCCTACCAACTTGTTATTTCAATTCCTAGGATAGTTAGATATTTTAATTGCTTTATTTTTATTTTTCCTTTATTTTTCCAAGCTTGAAACACCTTGAAACTCATAATCGAATCGAATTCCAATAATACCAAGCCAAATGAACTTTCAAATATTTTGAACCACGAAAAACTACACATCAAACCCCAAGGGATTGTGTGTTTTTTTCTACCAAATTTCATGTTGAGAATCGCTTAAGGCGGCCTTAAATAAAATTTTACTACGGTACACCGAAACTGAAACGGAACATACATTTCGAAATTAATGATACAGAATAAATTTATACTAGTAGGTGGTACTAATAAATTTTTGTTCATGTCTCGTACTTAAATTGTGTTTTTTTTTGTCCAACCAGCTATTAATGATAGAGATGCGGAACGATTCACAACAACACCAATGGTTTATATGAGAAGGCAACGAGGTCGGGGTTCATCAAATCAGGGGCAAAGAAATATTGATTCCGAGCATATAGCCGAGCCACATATATCGAATGACGAGGTTAAAGAGGGTGGAAGAGCGCGGCGTGCATCTGTTCCTGCTGAGGATGAGATACTCAAGGCTCCTCATCCTGGAGGTCCTGAAATTATCACTTTGTTGACTAGTTTTCCGACACATGTTGCTTCAAAAATATGGTTTGGCGTCGAACGAGATATTTTGAGATTTCAGTGTCATTCATTTAAATTGACTCAGTGGGAAGTTCCGAAACTCGAGACTGTACAGTTTAGAATATTAATTAGGCGCTCGAAGCTTCTTACGTTAAGAGATATGTCATATCCCGTTCCAAATAGAACTTTGATAAGTGCGTTTGTTGAACATTGGCATCCGGAGACCAATACATTTCACATGCCGTTTGGGGGAAATGACCATCAAATTGGATGACGTTTATTGTTTGACTGGCTTATCGATTTCTGGAAATCCTGTGGAGCTTATAGGAGATCAAGTGGAGGAGAAAGGCGATGCTTTGGTGTCACGGTTGTTAGGAGGTGAACAGTTTGAGGCCTACGAGGAGATTGCTCACACTAGGGGTAGCTATGTGAGACTTGAGTGGCTAAAGGAGAAATTTTTTGGCTATTAAGTCTGAGGATCCGGAGAATCTGGAATATGAAACACAAGCGTATGTTTTGTACACTTTAGGGTGCACGTTGTTTGCGGATAAGATTGGAAATAAAGTAATGACCACCTATCTGAGATTGTTGGAAAATTTTGATCAGATGAATTAGATCACGTGGGGCACCGCTGCTTTGGCTTTTTTGTATAGGCAGTTAGGACACGCATCAAGATGCGAGGTCAAATCTGTCTGTGGCTACTTCACACTACTTGAGGTATGATTTTTTTTTTTTACTATCTTCCAATAAATTCGCTATTAGGTGTGGATACATGAAATTAACTTCTACTTACTATAATGAAATGTTGCAGGCGTGGATATATGCATACTTTCCTTGCATGCGACCCCCACACAACACACAGTACGAGAACTGTCAACCTTTTACATTTAGGTGGTCACCATCATCACAATCAGCAGGACGACTAGAAGAGATTGTGGCACATAGAGAGACACTCGACTCGTTGACGGTATCAGATGTAAATCTCAATGATTTTCTCATATTTAGTTTTGCTGATTTCATACTCATATCAGTCGTTTATAAAATAATTAAGGGATTCACAATGTGTAGGTTGATTGGTCCCCATTCGACACCATTCGTGCTAAGTATACATTTCGCGATGTCGCTTTTTTCCAAGGATGCATTAGATGTTTCTCCATTATTGAGTCCTATCATCCGGATCGTGTTTTGAGATAGTTTGGTCATGTTCAGAGAATTTCAGATGCCCCTCTTGGTCCAAGGGTCGTAATACAACCTAAAAACAGTACTCGCTACAAGGTAGAGTGGGCATCTTCGCTTGCAAGCTATTTTATGCAATGAGATTCTCATTTGCTGGCCGACCATCGACGTGGGAGTCGAGTGAGCTTTCCGGGGGAGACTTCGCCAGAATACATGGCATGGTACATCAAAAATTCTCATCCTATCGTGCAAAATCCAGAACGACGTTCGACTAATCTTAATCGCTCTTTGACGGCCAGTGCAGCTGAGCAGATAAGACTTGCAAGAGATCTGCTTCAGGGAGTGATGCGACGATGGAGGTGCCGGGAAGAAGATCTCGCGGAGGACTATCTCACAGTAGAGGATGCCTATAAGGGCTTAGGAGGAGGGGATAGTGATAGTGATGAAGCCTGAGCCGTACAGTGGTAAACGTAGTTTTCTAGAATGATGTTCTAGGAGTCATCGGGATTCTTTTATGTTGAATTGTTATTTTATGTTCAGTACTTTTCTTTGTTTGGTAGTTCGAACTTGTGTTTTGGATGTTCATTAGTTTAACAATGTTTTCTTGTTTTTGGTGAAATGTTTAATTGTTTTGGTGAAAATAGACAAAACAGAGAGGTGTTCAAATTATATATTCGAACACACTGCACTTGTTCAAACATTAAAACCGAACATGAGAGGTATGTTCGAGCTTGTTGTCCGAACACCTCTCTATTTTTGGGCGGAGAAAAACAGAGAGGTGTTCGAGGTATTGGCATCGAACATACTACACTTGTTCGAAATATATAGCCGAACAAATGCAGTATGTTCGAGAGAAAATTTCGAACATACCTCTGTTTTCGGGCTGATAAAGCAGGGTCTCTGTTCGTGATAAATGTTCGAACATACTTCATTTGTTCGAATAAAATAGCCGAACTTTTGTAGTACGTTCGACATTAGTGTCCGAACACCCCTCTGTTTTTTGGGTGTATTGTCTTCGACATCTTGTTCGAATACCTTTCCGTCAGACTTGACATTATGAAATGTTTTGAACACCTAATATTCGTTCACCATACTACTACTCATAATATAAGTTCGAAACATAGTTAAGTGAACTCATAAAACGGAAAACACAAATTACATGGTGCCACATTTAATAAAAAATAAACCAAACAATCATAATAAGTTTAATTCTCTGTCACAAGGTCATTGTATAACTTAAGTTGTTGCATGCACTGCACTTCCCATCCCTTTGCACAATCCTCACGTCGTTCATACCACTTAAAAGGTACGATAGGCAATGGATGTCCCGGCCGTAAGTTCACCTATTTTTCACAAAAAAAAAAATTGATTATTTTGCTATACGTATAATCACATATATATTAAAAAAAAACCAACCTACCGCAATAAAGTGCGTTTCACCAGTGACTAATGCGATGCATATGCATTTAGGGTTAACGAAAACTGGAACCGATGATGTATAAGGCAAGTATGTGTTGCAAGCGCTTAGGGATAATACCACCAATATGACATTGTAAGCAGATGCAATAAGGTGAGCCATCTCTGGTAGTAACAACCAATYTTRCATGGGTGCAGGTGTATCATAGTAGTTCAGTGCGCATAYCACATCATCAACAGCTCCYCGTGCGATGAATACATTAGTGTATATATCACGATYTTTTTYCAATTCATCACTAAGGTCTCGCCGCACTTTGCCCCACGAATTCTCGCCAAAACCCATTAAATGAGCTACTGCACGGAAGCCGCAATGACCATCCCCTAGTACATTCTTTGTTTCAAGGACGTAATCACGAAATAGGATAGGAAGTTCATCCGTAAAACATCCATGTGCAGCCGATTTCGTTTTTTTTCTGGATAACCGGTTGCTTTTGTCTTGGAGCAGAAATGAACATCGGTTTCATAGGAATGGGCCCACTCAAGTCGATACTTTGTTCCATTGGAGAACAGCTATCATGAAATGACTCCACGTACTCAAATTTGCTCGGATCACGCTTTGTTGAATTCACATTCTTTGTGTGTTTGCCCTTTAGCCTTCCACAAGGTCGTACAGGGACCTCAGGCGGAATTAAAGACGTTGTGTCAGGTTTCAAAATTTCTCTCAACCTTTTCAACATTAGTAGCTGCTCAGACTGATTAACCAATTTAAACTTGTTCATGTAGTCGGCAATGCTATCTTTCACCCGATTTTGAATATCCTTTCRAACACTCGCATCATCCCATTGAGTTGGTTCCATGTCTAATTTTTTCCAAAACTTATCCACACTGTCTAGTGGTATTAGCATCCCCAACCGCTTGAATTCACTAATCTCGTGTGCACAAGGCAAACCACACGTCTTTCTTAGCAAACAACCACAAAGCAATGAGTCGATGCCAATGTCATTTAAAACCTTCATTTCATTTACGATTTTATCCAACGCCGCAATAGAAATATCACCACGTAGCATCTTGAAAATAGTCGGTTGATAACGATGTTGGACTACATGAATACTCTTCTCAAACGAAGTCTTAATTACAGTGTGTGAAATCTCGAGAAGAGAATGTATTTTCGTCCAACATGTCTCAAAGGTTCCCATACTCGATCCCAAATGTCTTTTCAACTTGGCATGCGCACTTTCGGCTCTAAAAAAGACATTAGAATAAGCTTTCATAATAAAAAGAAAAATAAATAAATAGTCGCAGAAATTTAAAAAGTAAAAATAAAATATTTTTATGTACCTATTCATTGTCGTATTATTGGAATGCATAATATTATTTGTCCATGCAGAGATAAAGCGATCTTTGTAGGGATTCACCCACTGATTAATAAAATATTGTACGACTAATGGATGATCGGAATAATCAGCCTCAAATCTCTTAAGTTGTTCATTGAAATCAAATTCGTTATCATCAAGCATCACTTTATTCCATGAACTATTGAATGACTCAAACTCTTCTTTTGTGCGGAACATCTTCTTACAATTTGCCAGCACATTTTTACCAATGTGCCAACGACATAAAACTTGTCTCGCCTTTGGAAAAGTAGCCGACACCGTATTAATTAATACATTTTCCTTATCAGTGACAATAACTGTGGGCAAACACGTGGGATTCATCAGTGATTTTAGGATTGAGCATGCCCACATATAATTTTCCTCGCGCTCACGCTCCATGTAAGCGCAAGCAACCATAAACGTCATATCCGTCGACGTCACTCCAACTATCTCCAATAAAGGCATTTTATAACGATTCGTCTTGTATGTGCAGTCCATCAACAAGACAGTGGGAAATGCACGAAGTAAATCAATCGAAGTTGGATGAGCGAAAAAAATATCTTTAACTTGGTCAGTCGTACTACAACGATTCACGTGGAGAAAATAATGATTCTCCTCCAATTTGGACGTGAGAAATTGCAGTTGTGATCTGCCTGAATGCTCCACGACTCTTTGCTTTGCTTGAGCATTGTAAATAGTTCTCATTGTTGACACATTTCCAGGATGTCTAACTTTCAATCCGTGCAATATATCTTTTGGTCGGCTGTTGCTTCTTGTCATATCAACAACAAATGAATTTTCAGTAGGAGTTAAGCGACCGGCATAGGAATGGCCTTCAAAGTGTTTAGCAAGAGGATGATTATGCATGCCACATTTTATTTGTAATGACCACTTCTCCTCACCGCCAACAAAAATTTGAGAGCCGTTTAAAAGGAATGGACATCCACACTTCTTTGTCCCAGTTTGCCTCTTCTTTGATTTTTTTCCTTCCGCATCCATCTCCAACTCGTCAGGTAGTGAAGTTTGTCCAACCGTGCCACGATATTCTCCACTTCGCTCACATGCTAAAATAATTCGAGCTGGCCTCCCACTCTCTCCACTGTCTGATCTTTTAACAACTATCACCATACGATTTTCAATTCCTATTGAACGCACCCAATTTACTAATTCTTCTAGATTCAAAATAACTCGCTGTGTTGAATAAATAAGAGTATTCGGCAATCACATCTCTCCTGATTGGACTAGCATTACAATTTTCGCTTGCCACTGACTTAGATTCCTAAAAAAAAAAGGTTCAATAATAATTATATAATTAACTCATTATGGTCCAACCCAAATTATAGTGCTACAGAGACATGTTTGAATAATATATTCGAACATATTGAAAATGTTCGAAGTTTATTACTGAATAATATATACATGTTCGGAAACTATTTTTGAACATGTGGGCAATGTTTGAATATATTATTCGAACATTTTCAATGTGTTCGGATGTAATTTTCGAACATAGATCAATTGTTCTTGAAAACCAGATCGAATAGAGTCGTGATTTTTAGCCCAAAAAAAAATATACAAAAAGAAAAAAGATGTTAACAATACTCACATTAGCCATCTTGTTCGTATCAATATTCTCCATTCCTAAAGTTTGTAACGTGAAATTTCTGTTAAGTATTGGGAAAGGTTTTGGTGAAGTAGAAGTAAGTAGGTTTTATGATACGTAGGTTTTCTCATACACGTAGGTTTTATCAAATATATATTAATATATATATATATATATATATATATATATTATTATTATATATATAATATATAATTGTATAACTTTTTTTTTGCTATTTTAATTAATATTGTATGTAAAGTTATTTTTGCCTTTTTAAGTAGGATTAATTTTGTCTAAAATCATTTGGGTGAACTCATAAATTCCTGGGTGCGTATATCTGCGCCCAATCCAAAATTCCCACCGGTAACCTACATAATTCCCATCAATCATACGAGCAATCATATCCGATCGGAGAATCTAATCCAAGCAATTTCATCTGCCCAGATAAATCAAGTGTCGAATCCCAAGTTTTTGAACTCACATATCAAGAACGGAATTTTGCAATTTCTCGAGGTATAACGGCTTAAACTCGAACTTATTGAACTGCTTGGGAATTGGTTTGCAGGGAATATGAAAGGAGTTTGTTGTTTACGAGGAATTGAAAGTTTTGGGATTAAAAGTTTGGGTGCACAGAAGGTGTTCGACGGTTTGCCTGAGAGAACATTTTGTCCAGATTTCGAATTCTTACATTGCAATGGCTTCCGGTTCATGATCGAGGAGGGGGAACAATTCTAGGAAAAGTCGTGGTAAGGGACCGAGTAACGCCGGTGGAGGACTGTCTCCATTCGATCTCAATGATGACAGGGAGGTAACATTATACAAGTCCTTGATTGCACGAGCCATTTATGCTCCTTGACACATCGATGTGGATTTTATTTGGAATCGACAAAATCGCGGTAGAAGATAAAATGGCGAAGAAGTTCATGGCGGGCATCAATGCCCTCGATTTGTTGAAGTGGACCGACATTAAGCTACCCGGCTACCGAACTCTAATGCTTGAGTTCTTTATGACTTACAAGCCCGTGGTCGTCAACTCTTTCGATTGCCGGCTCTGTAACCGTCCACTTCGTACTACCAAGTCCGACCTCGACATAATATTTGGAATAGAAAGCGAAAAAGGGGCGAATGAGTCATTTTAGCACGACGACTAAAACAAGAACGCCTAGTAGGACAAACTCTCTGGAGCACCACCAAAAGCCGGGTGCCATTTAATTCTACTTCGTTATGATTGAATGCCATGTACTTGACATACAAGTTTTTCATGCAAGTGTTTCTGGGCAAGGAGGACATCACACGAATCTCGTTGACGAAATTGCGAGCTTTGTGGATCGTGCACCACCGAGGTGACGCGAACCTCTATCTACTACTGATGGTTGCGATAGAGAATGTGCAACAAGTGCACGAGGAAAACGGCGAAGCTCACATTGGGCACGTTCGTTACCGAGCTCGCATGGTACCACAACTGCGACCCTTACAATGACGACATCGTATACCCGAGTGTGGTGATGCAGGTTAAGAGTCAGACACTCAACGGCCAGAATGTGACCATTTAGACATTCATGATGCCGTCGGACAAATGTAGGGTTGAAGTAGTCAAGGAGACAGACGACGACGAGACCAACGACGAGAATGATGATGATGATGAGGATGATGACGAGGAGAATTAGGACGACGATGAGGGGAATGGCAATGATGGAAACACGGGTTTCCAAAGTTACGCACACGGAGACTATGGGGAAGGTCTCGAGTATGGAGGATATGGTGGGGGGTACTACGACGGTAGTAGTACCTACGCGAGTGGAGGGAGTAGTCATCAGTACTACCCCGATGAGAAGTGGAGGCAGCAACAGGACTTCCAGGCACGCATGATGGAGCAGATGAGGCAACTGAGCCTCAGTCAAGAGGAGTACGCGAGAGATGTTCGCAAGATGCGTGGGAGGTACAAAATACCCTGGCTCGTTTGGACACCAATATGGTTGCGATAAATCAAAACCTCGCCTCTATCAGCAGACGCCTCACGAACCTTGAGCAATGCTATCCACCTCCACCTCCGGACAACATGGATTTCTAGGCGGGCCCATGTCCCAATTTGTATCATTTCTATCCAAAATTTTATTTTTCTTCGTGTGTTAATCGACTTTTCTATTTGGTGTTGGGTGCGTGAGTGTCTATATTGAATAATTGATTCAAATATTTGCATTTTAGACTGTTCCTACCTCCTTATATTGTCTCATACGTCAGCAACAAGGAGATTACTTATTTTTGTTTACAGGGGGGAGGGTAATCCAATCGGTTGGCAGGCCTTAACCGATCGGCACTAGTACTTATTTCTGGTATATTAGAATCTAGAACGTCTTTAAAAAAGACGTTCTGGTATATTCGATATCTAGAACGCTTTCACAAAAGACGTTCTGGTATATTCAATTATTTAAAACGCCTTTAAAAAAGACCTTCTGTTATATTAACTTATTTGGAACGTCTTTAAAAAAGATGTTCTAGAATGTAACAAATTTTATTTTATTAACTTTGCCCTAGTTCTTATCTCCTCTATCCGCCGCCCTGCCTTGAAGCTTAAAGAGAGTTCCGCCTCTCATCTCCCCGATCCTCAATCCCTATCACCACGAATCTCCACAATTCATATTCGACATGAGCACTCTGCCCAGCGCTGGCGTCGGTGCCTTCGCCTTGGAGGAAGGCAGGACGCTGGAGATCTGGATGACGGAGATGTTGTAGGGGACGGCCTCGACGGACTTGACGAAGGAGGCGGAGATGACACCATCGTTTTCCTTCGGGGGAGAAGCCGACCTTGCCGCCCTTGAGGTCCGTGATGTTGACGAAGTCGGAGGAGCTGGTGGTGGTGCCGGTGGCGTGGTACATGGTGGCGGCGAGGGCTGTGCCGTCGGTGATCTGGTGGAGCTTCATGGCATTAAAGTAGTCGAGGAGGACGTGGAGGGAGAGGACATTCTTGATGGCACCGATGGAGAGTTACTTGGAGAGTAGATCCGACATTCCGGCGTTGTCTACGGCACAGACGGTGATGGTCTCGCGATGATTGATCTCGGGGGCGAGCTGGGTGATGGTGAGGTAGTGGCAGTTGGAAGTTGTATGGACTTGTGTAGGATCTGAATTTTTATTTGTGATGTTAATGCTGGGGGTGCTTAAAGTCTCAGAGGTTTGTTTTTCTTCCAATTTTTTTTGTTAATTTCTTGATATTTGTGGTTTGAAATCCCTAATTCTGGCTAATTATGGGATAGGGACATGCTGTGTTGTGATTTCCGATCGAACCAGCGCCATGGAAGCAGATCGATGGGAAACCAACAGGCCTGGCGCCGAGGGTATAATTGAAAAAAAATCTGCGATTAATAAACCCTTGCTTTATTTCACTACAGTCTTTCAGCCTTAAGAACACGGTTCAATCATGCAGGGCGTCGATCGATGAAGAAAAATCCCTAAAATCTGCTATTTTACGATATTGAAAGCAGGATATTGAAAGCAGGATTTTCAGCATCAAAGGTGAGTCGATCATTTATAGAAATTCAAAAAAAAAAAATGATGTTTAAGGTGTAGTTTGGTTGATTTCAGGCATATCTTGGTGATTTGATAATTGCTTTATAGGTGTCTGCTGTTCTTTGATATGGAAATTAAAATTTTCTCCAGATTCAAATATGTTGGAGTTTTTATTCTATATTTGTTATGGTTAGATATATTGTTCCTGTAGATTGCTACACAAGAAGTTTATCCCAATATAACGTGGAAAAGAAACATATATGACAAGCGAAGCCAGCGTCTCATATGAATATCTAGGTCTATATTTTATTTTCCCTTCCCATCCACAATAAAAAATGATGTACTTGACATATTGAACTGGCCCCCCTTTCGAAGAGTTCTCTGCTGTTGCAACTTTCCTCTTATTAATTTTTTTAATCTTTTCATGTTTCATTAATATGCTTTTTAATTCAATATTTTATTTCTCTAACTACAGAAGAGATTGATTTGGTTTATACAAACTGTATTAGTTCTTTATATACATTAATTCCTTAGATTTTCTTTCACATGCAATGCCCAGCTCAGTTTCTTCATTCAACACATGGCAGGTGTACTTACTTGTATGATACATTGCGTCCAAGACTTATTCATGAAGCAAACCTTGATGTGCTTTGTGAGCTTGTTGATATTCTGAAAGTTGAAGTGCTAACAGAACAAGTAAGTAGACGAGGAGAGTCACTCGCAGGATTACGCCTTACATTGGAAAGGATACTTGCAGATGTTCATGAGCATTTAACTTTTTGAGCTAGAACTCACATTCGCGATGAGGTGACTACAGCATTTTGAGTGAGTTACGTGGATTTAGTATATTAGCACGTTTTTATGCAGAGATGTATAACTTTAAAAAAAGAAGGAAAAACTGTTATTACAATTCAATTGTTATGTGCTTTCTGTTTTGGTATGACGGAAGGAGATAGAGAGAATCAAGTGTGGTGTGACTTAAGTAATTTGTGATAAATACTGAAGAAGAAAAAGTTTGGACTTGAAGAAAATTAGTTTATTGTGCTCTTTTAGACCTTAATTCTGTATGCTGCCTGGTTGAGACATTTACATTCTAATAACTTTGTTTCATATAATTATCGGGGTCTTTTTTTTTGTTAAGCATAAGTTTCCTCGGGGTTAGATCTCTTGCTAATGAGTAGAGTCTCCTTGGAGAACTCATTTGGAGAAAAAGAAGTTTGTCTAGGAGTTTCATTTCGATTCTTTTTTTCTTAAATTTAAACTCATAAACAAATAAATTGACTCGTGAGACTTCTAGAGTATGTGGAAGTAGAACACAAGAAGAGGCGAAGGAGGTTAAGAGGGCTGACTCTTGTTCATGTGATTTGGTATCTACTTGCTAGGGTGATAGAAGTTTTGACTATGGATGAATGGACATATGAATAAAAATGAGAGAGAAAGAAGCAGCGGATGAGATTTAGAGTGAAAACGGAATAGAGGATGCCACAGTAGTCATGGACAGTTCTATGTTTATACGACCTGAAAACCTGCCTTTTCTGAATATGAGAAAATTGGTGAAAAGTATTCCAGAAACAACCAAAAGACTAAACAATGGGGGCAATATGGCACCTAAACTTGCTTGGAATTTTTTGTTTGACAATCTATAGGAATCATTATTTTGATAAAAGTAACTTCTGCTTCTCATTCAGATTGCAAATTATCTTCCTTTGGACGAAGACCTAGATTACCCTGCTAAGTTGGAGCAATCGGCGGAGCCAAATTCAGAAGCATCACCTGTAAGTGATACCTATGAGAGTGTTTTAACCCTGTTTTCGATTTCTCTTTGTTGCTTTTGTGCTATTTTGCAGTCTGTAATCGAATTCCCTATTCTTCAATCTACATGTATTATTTTGTTCTGGGCCAGCTGCAAGCTTTAGTTTGATCTTTTGATCGTATTATTACCTTGTAACTCCATTTTGATGTTTAAACTTGGCTGTCGACAAATAACCCTTTTTATTCCGCTCTTTTTTGATCCTCTGGCTTTCCTTTCTCACATATTATTCTTATTCTATACAACTTCAATTATTTGTAATGTTTTTATCTCATATCTGAGTGCAGAGTGCTCAAAGCCCAGATGTTTCTAGGCCTTGGTACCCTCCGCTTAAGAAAACTATAACCTGTTTATCTAAACTGTATCACTGTGTAGAGCCAGGAGCTTTTACTGGTTTGGATCAGGTATTAATGGCCTATCCTAGCCCTCGTTAGATAATATATTTTGGTTAGTTCAGTTATTTTTTTTCCTTTTTATTCAATGTATATATCAGGAAGCAGTTGAAGTTTGCTCATTATCCATTCAGGTGAGTTCTTTAAGTTTTCGTGCTCACTGTATATTGAGAAAGGGTGTGAGAAGACGCCACTTTTAGCAATTTAAAGAAGCACATCTGCATTGTGAATAGGACTTGAATTTAAAAAATAACTCATTCTTATACTCTGAAGCTTTTAAGCATGAGCGTTGTGCATTCATTCGAAGACCCAATATATCTTACTTCACTTCTTTGTATCTCAAAATCCTAGCTCTTTATCCTGACCTAGTCTAATATTTAAACCTATTTCATTTAGTACTCTCATTTCGAGTGCATTTCTTGATAATTCTTGCTTTGATCTTATCTGGCAGAAAGCTAGCAAACTAATTGCAAAGAGATCATCCATAATGGATGGACAACTATTCCTCATAAAGTTTCTTCTTATCCTCAGAGAACAGGTATTGTTCCGAGTTTAATTATTAACAAAAAATGGTATTCATTTTTGTTTTTTCTGTTACTTATACCATTATTTTCTGTACAGATTGCACCATTTGATATTGAATTCTCAGTTACACACAAGGAGCTTGACTTCTCCCATTTGCTGGTATTGATTTCACGCTGAGTTATTGTTCTCTGTTCTTGCGTTTCAAAATGTCATGTCTTATTATTTTCTTCACTAGCTCCAGATAGCACGGGAAGTTTTGGATGCTTCTACTCGTGTCATACGACCTGGAATTACTACCGATGAAATTGATGTGGTAGTTCATGATGTAACAATCGCTGTTGGTATGAGTTTTAATTTTTTTATTAAAAATTATATAAACGTAATATAACTGCTGATGAGTCGGTCTGATTTTTTGTATGACATGCTATTGATTTTAGTCTTTTTAATAATTGACTGCATTTCTTTATATATATCAATGTCCCATATGTGTATGTGCGTACTGATGATCGCCACTTTATTTGACCCGTGCAGAAGGATATCCATCTCCATTAAATTATCATTTTTTCCCCAAAATCTTGCTGCATGTAGGTATTTCTTAAATAGTAAATTATCTTTTATTTATGTTCCTTCGAATTGTGGGCCCTGAATATGTTGTGTTTATAAACGAGTACATGGTAAGTAAATTCATGGCCAACTCAAGGTTACTAATTATGGTTTATTTATATTTTTGAACAAAATCATGATTTTTTAAACATAAATTTTTGTTACTTGGAAATTGTGTTATGATTCTCTTACACTAAAAAGTGCTTTTCTTCTTAATGTCCTCACACACTCACAGGTCTGTGCTGACACTCCATGCATATTTGAATATTATCTTATTGTGTGTTCTGCTATTGACTTGCAGGCACTCAATATGGAACAACATTATTTAGACGATAAAATTGATGATGTACGTAGACGTTGGGCCGAGTGTTTATTAGAGGTCATTGTTTGATCACCATGTATAGGGTGTGCAATATTTTGAAGTGTAAGAAACAAACTATTTGCGAATAACTTGAATGGTAGCAAAATAGGTACTCATCGTCTTTTGGTGATTTCAAATTTAAAATTTGGTGATCGTGTATTTGGCTACTTGTGTTGTTTGTATTGACATATTTTGGTGATTGTGTATTATTGTAATTAATGACATGTGTTGTTTGATCTTGGGATTATATAAATGACACGTGTTTTATATAAATGACATGTGTTTTGTGATTTAAATAGGTATTAAAAATTATAATTTATGAGCAATGAACAGGCCTGGAAAAATGTATCTGGAATGGAATTCCAAAACTGTAAAAATTTAGAACGGATATCAAAAATTCGTTCTAGAAAACAAACTTTCAAGAACGTCTATTTTGTAAAGGCGTTCTAGAAATTGTACTTTCTAGAACGTCAACTCGTCAAGGCGTTCTACAAAGTTTATTTTCTAGAACGTCTATTTCGTAAAAGAGTTCTAGAATGTATTTTCCAGAATGTCAATTCGTAGAGGTGTTCTAGAAATTTTATTTTTTAGAACGTCCATTTCGTAAAAGCGTTCTAGAATGTATTTTCTAGAACACCAATTCGTAAAGGCGTTCTAGAAAGTTTATTTTCTAGAACGTCTATTTCGTAGGCGTTCTAGAAAGTTTATTTTCTATAACATCAATTCGTAAAGGCGTTCTAGAAATTGTATTATATAGAACGGTTTCGAAATAGACGTTCTAGAAAGTATACTTTCTGGAACGTCTGTTTCGTAAGACGTTCTGGAAAATAGACTTTCTAGAACGTCTGTTTCATAAGACGTTCTAGAAAGTTATTTTCTAGAATGAGGAATCGGTAAAAACTACTTTATAGAACGGGTGAATTTTTTTTCTAGAACGCCTCAAATAACCGTTCTAAAAAGTCTGACATTTTAGAACGCCTCAGCAGGGCGTTCTAGATGTGCAGAAATAGGGCGTTCTAGAATGCTGTTTCTGCACTAGTGCGGATTCCGACATAACGAGCATCATCCGGTCGGATGGATGCAAGTGTCCGACTGGATAAAACCCACGGTCCTATCATCCGAAATGTAGCCTGCCAAGCGTATTTTTATGCATGCATGATTCGAATCATTATGGTCAATTTAGTAATGTATTACTTTTTCCTTGTGATGACGTGCGAAATAACCAATTGTTTATGTCAACTTATGTTGAGATCATTCCCATTCTTATTTGTGTTTGTAATGCCTGTGGGAATCATGTATTATGTGATCCGTCGTTAGAGTCTTTTAAGCTTTTTTAAGTGCAAAATATATATATATATATATATATATATATATATATATATATATATATATATATATATATATATATATATATATATATATATATATAAAACCACACTTAGTCGTTAGCAATTTTGCTAGCTCTCAAAACTCGATCTTCTTGTTTTCAAAAGTTTGAATAAAACCCTAGTAAGGAGCCTTGTGTGTTTATCAACATTTCATGCTGTGATTCGATAAGTGTTTTGAGAAGTCTCTAAAGTCGCATGTGTATATTTGGTTTTGGAAATAACGATAGGCACATATAAAACCCGAATCCGGCTATATTCAAAAATAAAAACCACTATAAATTCCTAATGATCCCTTTGAGCCTTTATTCCGTCTCTTTGTAAGGCATGAGCATCATTGTAGCTTATATTATTGTTAGGTTTGTGAGATGAGAGTTTAATTTTGGTTTATTGAGATTTGACGTTTGCAGGGTGGGAATTAGTGTTTCAATAAAAATAAATAAATAATAATAATAATAAAAATAATAAAATAAAAAATAAAAAATTGAAATTCAGGGTGCTTATGCTTATAATAGCACCGAGTTGTTAATAATGAAGCCTATGTATAAAGGCAACGAGTATAGAAGGAACTAACACTTATGTTCCTTAGGATCGAGCGTGTTTATTCAGTTTTAGGGTAAGAAAACCTTATTTATAAAAGGTTGAAAATAGCGATACATAGTTGTTTTGGGAGGAATGAGGAGTAGAATTTTGCTCTATGCTTAAGTTTTTGACTGAGTGAGTTATTTATTGCGTTTGTTCGCAAGTTAGCCACACATCTTTATATATGACATACCTTACTAAAAAGCCTACATTACAACCCTAGAAAGTCCTAATCCGAATCTTGATTAAATGGGCACACATATGCGAATGTACGAGTCTCTGATTTTCACGAGTCGTTAAATGCATGTTTATGTTGATCGGAGTGTATACACTCACCTTTTGAAAAACACGAGCTAATGAGTGCGCTATGATATATTTCTCTTTTATGAGGACGCATTCTTTTGATTTCAAGGTGAAAAGGTAGCACGAGCTTAGCTTAAGAGTTTTCGACAAAAGCGTTTATATTTTCAAAACTATATTATATGCACAACATGACTCTTTGATCTAACTATTTTCACTCTTTCTTGATTTTGATTCTTTCATTTGTTTGAGGACGAACAAACCAATAAAGCATGGTGTGGTTGATTCGTATGTTTTTGTTATGCTTTTGTATATATTTCGAGTCATGTTTGAGTCTTTTTGTTTTCTTTTTCAGGTTAAGATTAGACTATTTTGCATTCTTTGACATTTTGCTTAACTTTATGTCTTTTAACCTATAATTGGTCCAGATAATCCTCTACTTTTCTCATACATCTAGAGCGTTTGGTGAATTCGAGAGACTAACGAAGGAGTCAAAGCCCAAAAGTAGCCAAAAGGAAACTTGTCCGATCAAATGGATCTTATTTCCGATCGGATTGACTTTTGAAACACACATCGATTGGACAACCTACCGGATAGACCTTTTGGGCTAACATCTGGTCGGATGGTCTGACATCCGATCGGACCAGCGGACATGAACTTTCATCTGGTTCGATAGACCCAGCATTCGACCGGACACATATGTTACAAAATCGGATTTTTGGGATTCTTCAGTTACGAAGCGGTTTTTGAGGCTTTAAAACTCATATAATATCAGCAAGGGTGCATCCAAGGACCTCAGAATCTATCTACCCATCTATCCTTGGTCTGGATCATCACCATTGGGAGAGAGAATTGACATCTCTCTCTTTCCTTTGACTTAGAACCCTTACGACAATTTCTATAGAGGTTCGATCGGTTCGTGATTATCTTTCATCATTGGAATCGGAGGTTCGTGAAAAGCTTCCAAAATTCTATTGTGGTTCATTTTTTCTCCAGAAATCGCTGGAGTTAGCAAGACTTTCGTCATATTTCTCGTTGATAGTACTTTTCTCTCTAAACTTTGTTCTTATTGCATGTTTTGAATTTCATAATGGTATTTTTCGTTCGGATAATTATGTTTAAGTTCTTGTGAATGATTTAGTGATGATTTATTTTGGTGAACTTAGTTAATTTCTACGATTGTGAGTTGGTCGTTTGATTGAGTTTGTTCTTGTTAGAATCTCTTTAGGTGATGCATGTTTAGTGTTCGATGAAATGCTTGAATGATACTTAGTGGATTAATATTCTCATTCAGTTCCAAATGGTTTATAATTGAATTCTTGAAATAGTTGTTTAGTTCTTTCAAAGAGGTTGACACCCTCGTTGCAAGTATAGCTTCGAAAGTTAGCTTATTAGAATTTAGTGTGTTTAAAGTGTTCAAATCAAAAACCCCTTGGTCGCGTGTTTAGTGTTAGAACTTGTGTTTTTATTATAATATATATCGTCAACTCCGAATTTCCACTCCTCGAGAGAATCGACTCGGTTTAACTTGCCAGTCTACGGCGACCCCGTTCTCTTGCGGGCGAACTAACTTGTTTTCAAACGTAGATGTGCATGGATTTACTTGATTTTAATTTTGAAAAGAGGAAACACAAAAGTTCGGACCAGTCACTGTCGGAGTTACGTTAGGTTGGACTACTACTCCTCCCTCTCAGCTCGATGACACACAATCCAGTATTAGGCATTCTGCAGAAAAAGAAGAGTGTATTATTATTTGTTTGTATGAAGGATAGATGGCAAAGAAGATTTTAATATGCTAACCTACCGAATTCGAGCATGGTTATTGGAAGAGGTCGCTTGCTAATGCCCACGTAAGAGTGCACCCTCTCCAACTCTGTAATTTTCATTACGTCGTAAAGAAGCTTGCTCCATTGTTTGATCAAGCCTGAATAATGCTGGTGGAGAGTAGAGCGGTTTTTCTCAATGGGCACTACCTCCTAGGGAGGGGTCGCATCCTTCAATTCAGTGCAAAATGGCTAAGGTTCGCTAGAAAAGAGGAAGAAAAACTTGGATCGCCACTCATGGACTTTTGAGGAGGGGCTAACCAGAAAACGCGTCTTGTGATGCGAAGAAAGATAAATGGAGCCTTTTGCTTTTTTATTTGGTATCAGAAGAGAAAATTTTTTACATCGGGTTCTGTATTATAATATTTACATAGCATTATATACCTAGTTATAAACCTAAGAGAGTTGGGGGTCATTTGGAACAAGGGGACTTTATACTTTTCTGATACGGCGACCAGGAAAGGATGCAGGGGAAATTTAATTCCTGTTTTTAGGTATTCATCAAAAAGGGCGATATGGTTTGGAGGAGGATGGTCTAGGTCATTTTTACCAGCTTTTGGTTAGACAAATCAGATAGTGTCGGGTAGGTTAAGACTTTTAATGAAATCCGCGAGCATGATCTGGTCTGGGAGTACCCAGGGGTTTTCAGTAGTTACCCTGGTAGCTCGTGAAAGGGGAGGTAGATCGACATGAGCCGATGGAGGTGCGATGGTAACTGGGTTGGTAAAGAAAAAGTTGGGATGTGAAGAAGCTGGAGGCACTTCTGGTTAAGTTATGGGAAGGGCTTCTGGGATGCCTTCAGTTAAGATTCTATTCTGAGCCTGGAGTTAAGACCAAGAGGGGCTTCCCGCCAGTTCATCAACTAGACCAGCTCTGGGTATAGTGACGTTTTTTTCTTTTGTTAGGACGGGTCAAGGGAATTTCTATAGATTTCGTCTTAGACGGCATATAGTAAATGGGGGAACTAAGGTTCTGAGAATCAGAGTCGGAAGAAGCTAAGGTTGCCATACGTCAATAATAACAAAATAAAAAATGGGGAAGGGAAAGAGAATAAGTACGTTCAGAAAGCAGAAATTCAAGATAAAATAAAATAATTTGTGATTGAAATAGTGAGTTAAGAAGACTTACGCATGGTGTCGAGCTGAATTGAATTCGCTGTGCTAAGATTTCTGAATTTGGGGATGATTGTGTTTTTTTTGCAAGAGAATTCCTGGGGATTTTTCGCAGAAGGAAATGAGGATAACTACTTGTATTTCGGAAAATACCAAGGAATGAAGGTAAAATGTTGTTTGTGTTGGGAGCGGTGTAAATTTGAGAAGACATAGAGTTTTTTCGGGCGACATGAAGGTTGGTAGGGTTTATTGTGGGCCTTTTGTATTCTGGCCCACATGAATAAGTATATTAAGAGGAAATGGGCTTGTGACACGTGCCCGACACAATGACAGTATGCATTTAATTTTAGTAAGTTTGAGGTGATGTTTTGATGGTTTTCACGCTTTACTAAGAGGTGTGTGGGTTTGACTTCTGGGGTTACTTATGATTACATTCTACTTGATTTTCTACCTCCATCAAGTAGAATGTGTGGGACTAGCTAATACGACATCAAATATCTAGGTCAGCAAACATGCAGGGTTATATGGATTTATGAGGCTACCTCCCCTTTTAGAAGGGACAATCTTCTTATAAGGGGGGCGAGCTGTTTCAGGAGTAGCAAGCTCTCATGTAGAAGTGACAAGCTTTATATGAGGGTGGTGAGCTCTTATGGATGAAATGGTATTATGGCAACTCGGTATTGAGAGATGAGCTTTATGGTTTACACTGTCTTGGGCCTTGTTGGGCTGATATGAATTATGGTATGGGATCCCAGTAGACTAAAAGTCATGGTATGGTTATTGGCCCAGGGTCATTAAGGTAATTTAGCGAGAGTTCTAATATCTATGGTAACTCAGCATATAGGAAAAATCTTAATTCTAAGTGGGTTGTTATTTATGGAATTGTTGTTTTAATAGGAGATGGGGACCTTAAATTGGGAACACGTCTCTTATCTATATAAAGAGGACTCAGGCATCATTTTTATCTCTAAGTTGATTTTATATCCTACATTTTAAGCTCTCGCATCTCATTCTCAAACAATATATGACTTAAGCATCAGAGGGCCTTCATCGGTCCGGCTTGAGTTCTGTTTTGCAGGTTGATCAGGTTGCCAGGAGTTTTCTGGAGGCTATCAGATCGCCTAACACATATTTGAGGTTAGCACTCTCTTTTCTTGATGAACCAAACTTTTTGGTCACATCAACCAAAACCCTATAGTTGTAGTGCCTACAACTGAGCATGACAAGATACCACCCAAGTTAGGTGCCTCTAAGGTATTATCTACAAACCTTTATAATCTGGGAGGTATTGACAAAGTCATAAAACTTGCCTCTCCATATGACCATATAAATATTCTAACTCCGTGAGACCTAAGTGAGCAATCCAATAAACCTCCAGCCGGATGTCTTACATTCTATGTAGATCAACTAACTACGGGTCTTTGGTTTCTAATCCCCAACTTTCTTGCCCAAGTGTTCTGTAGGTTATAACTTTCCCCTAAATTAATTAACGCCTAATTTTATTCGCCTTAGAATAGGTCTCATAATACTTTTCCACTACTATAATGTAGAACCTAAAGTTGATTTTCTCTTTTAGTTCTATAACCAAAAATTCAAGAAGGGATCTTTCTTTCTGACCTTTAGGGGTGAAGCCCATTTCTTTGGTAGGCTTCCCAATAAGGTCATAAAATAGAATAGTAAATATATTTTTATTAGGTCTTTTGAACCTTAGACCTTTCCAATTGACCAATGAACTAGAGTTCCCCACTGATGCGACCAAAAAGACTGATGCTTCAAGAATAGGGGATACTGACCTTATATGCGAAGTTAACGACCTGAAAGACCTCCAAAAATCTCGTGGCGACCAGATAGAACACCAAAGTCTCTTGGCGACCTGTATAACCTGTAAAATAGAACCCAAGCCGAGCGACCCCGGAGGGTGCCTAAGTTAGATTAGGGCTTAAGAAAGAGATGAGATCTCAAGATATGCGTAAGCTTAAAAACGTAAGATATGAAATCTATGTAGAGTAAAGGCGAGGTTTGTGTCCTCTTTGTATGAACAAGAGACAAGAGATTGATTGTATAAGAGCTCGTATTCAAAGACGTATTCCCAATCTAGGGTTCCCATCTCCTATATAAGAGATCGCTTATCCTGAAGGAGGTCTCCTAGAGGTGAGCTCTCCATAAATCAATAAGTCCATAAGCTTCATGGTCCATGAAATAAGAGATGAGAGAGTTATTCCGTATAAAGAAAGCATAACATGAGCTCCATGATAGAGAGAGGAGTGGAGTTATGAAATAAGAGCATGTAAGGGCATGAGAGATCATGAGAGATCATGAGATGTGAGAGCATGAGATAGAGATGTTAGATAAGTTATGTGACCAAGATTGTGAAATAAGGGGCTGAGCACCCTATTTATAAGGAAATTTTGTGGGGATATAATTCTTATCTGAGAGGGTAATGTTGGCATGCATGGGTACCCAATATCTTTCCAACCAGAATAACAAAAAAAAAATTATCAAATAAGATTCTGCACATATAAATATTCTTCTTACCCTTTATGGCAATTAATGATCTAACTTATAACTCATGCATATACATTCCCAAAAAAAAAAAAAAACATGTCTCATGTATTATTACGAATCCATGATTTTTTGTCCACTATGCACATGTTTATGCATAATATACTCTCAAGATAACATGTAAATAACCATCTATCAATAATTTCAACCATGACACCTGGTGGAGTAACCATTTCTAATTTATTTCCTAACATGTGTATAAATTAATCTGATAAGTATGTCAACAAACGGATCGCATAATATTAGGCCCAACTCCATATTAACAAATATTAATACCGCTCCCCTGCCTCCTGCTTTTCATTATCTTGTAGGATTTTAATGACCTCAAATCTAGAATGTGTTGTTAATTTAATTCTACCACTCCTGTATTACCATCTCACAATTTATTGTAACCCCCTCAGCGTAAATATTTAAAATAACACACTTAATTAACATTCAAAGACCAAGACCAAATAACATCAAAAACTTATTTGTTGTCATGTGAAATTATATAATTTTCACGTCTTTCGCCAAAGGACTCGATGTCCCTCTTTCTCACAGACGGCGCCACTTGATGCGACCAAAAAAATTGGTGCTTCAAAAATAGGGGGTACTGACCTTATATGCAAAGTCAGCGACCTAACAGACCTCCATAAATCTCCTGGCGACCCGATAGAACACCAAAGGCTCCTGGCGACCTGTATAACCTGCTAAACAGAGTCCAAGTCGGGCAGCCCCGACGTAAGCTCTCTGATGTCTAAGTTAGATTAGGGCTTAAGAAATAGATGAGATCTCGAGTTATGCGTATGCTTAAAAATGTAAGATATGTAATCCATGTAGAGTAAAGGAGAGGCATGTGTCCTCTCACTGGTACAACAAAACCACTCTAGAACAGACATTCTAGAACGCCTCAGGAGGCTACGTTCTAGAATGTTATCCAGTGGCATTTTCGTAATAAAAAAATCACATACTAGAACGTCTTTAAAAAGGACGTTCTAGAATATTCGATATCTAAAACGTCTTTGAAAAAGACGTTCTGGTATATTCGATATCTAGAACGTCTTTAAAAAAGATGTTCTGGTATATTCGATATCTAGAACGTCTTTGAAAAAGACGTTCTGGTATATGCAACTATTTATAAATTATTTAGAACATATATTATAAGAGATGTTCTGGAATTGGAATAAAATTATTTTTTATACTTGAACAAAACTCGTGTTATTTTTGTCCCGTCCTCCTCCCTCAAGATCCACCCATCCTCTCCTCCACCAATAATTTCGACTTCCATAAGGTATTGAACCAAGAAACCCTAACCAACCTTTTCTCTGTCTTTCAAATCCAAACAGACAAATTGAACGCTGCTGTTGAAATTAGTGGTTCCAACGTTGAGGAGGTATCCACGTAACTAAGAAACCCTAATCAACCTCGTTGAAGGTGGTTTTGGTGGTGCCAGCGGCGATTCTGAGCTTCAGCTTGAACGGATCAACGTTTAATATAATGAAGCCAGCGGCGGGAGGTACATCCCACGCGCCGTCCTCATGGACCTCGAGCCGGGAACCATGGACTTCGTTCTCCAGTCCGTTCAAGCCCGATAATTTTGTGTTCGGGCAGTCTGGCACGGGTAATAACTGGGCAAGGGGCATTACACGGAGGGATCTGAGTTGATTGATTCCGTACTTGATGTTGTTTGCAAGAAGGCAGAGAATTACGACTGCTTGCAAGGTTATTTTTTTTCCTTTGTTGGGTTTTTTCATTGGATCAGGTTTTTGCTATGAATAATACTTCAAGGGCATTATTTTTAAACATGGTATGGATTTTGCTTGATTTTTTATGCTTCTATCTATTATTTTAGATGCACCGTGGTATTTGTGTGATTATGAGCTTTGGTCTTAATTACTCTTACAACTTTTGCATTTTATGAATCTGAGCTCAGTGTTAACCAATGTGTTTTCATACAGTTTGACTTTTTTCTCTTTTTCTGGTTAGTTTTCATAATATTACATGTTTTGTGATTCTTTTGAAATCGGTTTGATTTTTTGTAATATTAGTTTCTTATTAATCTCTATTTTTTTGGAAATTAGTAGATCTAAAAAGTGTGAATAAATAACCCCTTTGTCGATTTTTTCCTCTTAACATGAAAAAAATAAATAATTCATTCTGCTTGAATTCGTGATCACCCTAGGTTGTTGTTTTAAAACAATCGAGCTATCGTCGATTTGGCCAGTTTATAATTTTTGATTTCAGATGTTAATTTGGAAATTTCAGATGGTCTCGCCATTGATTATATAGTTGGATATTTATTTATTTAATTGTTTCATAAATACATACGTTGAATATACATATGATTGTGAATAGAACATATTTGGAATTATTATCCAAGTAATTTGATCCCTTAGTATCCGGTGGAGCTATTTGACTGCACTGAACCCCTATCAGTAACATTCTCCTTGCACTTTCTCCATTCTCTTCTGTCATGAGATCATCTAATTTCTTGTCTTTGAGTAGTACGTGATCGTAAATCATATCATTAAAAAAATTCTTCACTTGATTTATTCATAACAAAATTTCAAAGGGATTAAAACCGTTTTACCAATATAGGAAACGGATTTATACCCGAGAGTGGTGTCAACAAGCAACGATTAAGAAAAAAAAATTGATGGATCACAGATTCTCGGTTGCTGCATATGATCAAGAAACAAGCAGGTAGCATCTCTAATTTACCAAAGAAGGGAAAGCAGACAGGTAATATACATATTAGCTCAGAGTAAATCCTCTATCATGTTTGTAATTTGAAGTTTCTGGTGTCGGTGGTGTTTCTAAGTAAATCTTTTTATTGTCTTGCAGTAAGCGGTACAATGAAAGCTCATCAAAAAGCCAAGGATACTCATGGTATAAGAATATTGAATCTTGTTTTTTACAGTTATCTTATTCTTATGACGTGAAGAGCTCTTACACCTAGTGTTGTCTGTTTTGTCAATGAAGTTTAGCATTAAGTCCTTCAAGGTGCCAGAGCTTTACATTGAGGTCCCTGAATCTGCAAGTGTTGGTTTTCTGAAGGTATTTCGAATAGAAATTCTTTGAAGTCATTTTTCTGATATATATTTATTTTGAGAACGTCTTATAGATTAAATAGGTGATGAGTTGTCTATTTTGCATGTTGTGTATTTGTCAGAGAACTGTGATGGAAGCGGTTACAAATATTCTTGGAAGTGGAATACGAGTTGGTATCATTCTTCAAGGCAAGAAAGTCCGAGATGACAATAGAACTCTGCAGCAGGCTGACATATCTAACGACCTCGACAGCCTCAATTTTTGCTAGAACCGTGATTTACTCAAGTCTCCTCATCTAAGACTGCTAAAAAACCCTCCCTAGTCTTGCCATGTGAAGAAAATCAAGAATTACCAAGGTACACTGTTTTTTTAATATTTATCGTTCGAGTTTTTTAGATTTTTACTACTTCAGAATTTCTATTGTTGGCTAATTTCAATGGCGATTTTCACTCCTTTTTTTTACGTAAAATTAAATATTAAGAAAAATGTAATTGTATTATTCAGATCTCATGCCACTCCGATGATTGATTCAGCGATCTCAGACGACACAGTTGATCCACCTCTGGTCAATAAATTTGACAATGATGATGATGCGGACAACGACGAACTAATATCACTAATGGATGGATCAACATCTGTTCTCGATTCCACAAATGCCCTGTTTGCTGTGCCTCCAATGAATGTGGGCCCACTTACAGTAGTTCCGGTGAACTCCAAGCCTAAACGTAGCGAGCTTTCGCAGCGCAGAACTAGGAGACCGTTCTCAGTAACAAAAATTGAGGCACTTGTTGGAGCTGTTGAGATACTGGGGATCGGAAGGTACAATCTTGGCATGATATGTAAAATAAAAGATTATTTGTATATATATATATATATATATATATATATATATATATATATATATATATATATATATATATATTCTCAATTCTCGTTTATAAATTTCTTTATGCTTAAAAACAGATGGCATGACGTTAAAATTGGTACTTTTGAGAATGCTGATCATAGAACTTATGTTGACTTCAAGGTAATAAGAAATTTGCATGGATCTTCTTCGTTGCCGTTTAGTCGAAATTACTCTTGAGAATTAAATAATCAGATGAGAATTGTGTATAATCAAGTGGCGATTAAGGGGTTAAGTCATTATTTTAGGCTTTTAAGTATAATTGGGCAAGATATACTAATGAGGTGAATAATTTAGTGGACTTTTTGAATTTTTTTTATATTATTTATAATTTTTTTTCCGATTCGTCTATTTCCCTTCATTTTAGTAGGTGATTTTCATTATATTTATATATTGGTTGTTTGCTACAGGATAAATGGAAGACTTTGGTCCATATAGCAAGCATATCTCCTCACCAAAGGAGAGGTGAGCCGGTCCCACAGGAGCTGTTGGACCGTGTTTTAGCCGCTCACTCTTATAGGAATGATTTTCTTTCCTTTCTTTGATGAGATGTCATCTTACTTGATGATTATGTGGGTAAGTCTTTGTAATTCAGCTGCCTTACCTTTGTCACCCTTTTTCCTTTTTGTTCTTCATTCCTTGGTTGAGGGGTTGTGATGACTTAAGGTTGTGTTTCTTGCAGGGAAAGGTTAAGACAGCAGAAGAGAGAAGGATTGCTATTTGCATATTTGATGATGTGGCTGAGCAATGTCGTGAAGCAGCTCTAAAGTATGTAACCAGCTCCATGTACATAAATAATAGTTCTCTGAGAGTTAAAACAATTGCTTCATTCGTTAGTAAGTAATGAAATGAAGATGTTCTATTTTCATTTTATATAGTGATTGAACTAGAACTTGGTATACTAATACTATGATGTTTTGATTAATGATAAATGTGTTGGTTTTTTAATTTTTTTGATCATGGATAATGATATGTTTTGGTTAATGTTGGTATTAAGTTTGTGATTATCTTTCTTTTAGTGAGTTGTGGTGTATTTGTTGGTTAATTAAGTATTATTGATGATTTTAGTGTATTTGTTAGCCGGTGCTTTTATTTATTTCTTTTTTTTTACTACTTTCTAAAACGGTTTTACAAAAACCTGTTTTAGAAAAAACACTATCTAGAACGAGTTTTCAAAAGGCGTTCTAGAAAGTTTATTTTCTAGAACGTCAGTTGGTAAAGCCGTTCTTAGAAAGTTTATTTTCTAGAACGTCAGTTGGCAAAGGCGTTCTAGAAAGTTTACTTTCTAGAACGTCAGTTCGTAAAGGCGTTTTAGAAAGTATACTTTCTAAAACATCTTTTTGTAAAGGCGTTCTAGAAAGTATACTTTCTAGAACGCATTAGATAGCTGTTCTGGAAAATCAGACTTTCTGGAACAGCTCCATACAGAACGCCGGGGCAGGGCGTTCTAGATTTACTGAAACAGGGCGTTATAGAATGCTGTTTATGTACTAGTGTCTTTGTATAAACAAGAGACAAGAGATCGCTTGTATAAGAGTTCGTATTCAGAGACGAATTTCAAATGTAGGGTTCTCATCTCCTATATAAGAGATCGTTTCTCCTAAAGGAGGTCTCTTAGAGGAGAGCTCGCCATAAATCCATAAATCCATAAGTCCATAAGCTTCATGGTCCATGAAATAAGAGACGAGAGATTTATTCCGTATAAAGAGAGCATAACATGAGCTCCATGATAGAGAGAGGAGTGGAGTTATGAAATAAGAGCATGTAAGGGCCTGAGTGATCATGAGATGTGAGAGCATGAGAGAGAGATATATTAGATAATTTATGTCACTAAGCTTGTGAAATAAGGGTCTGAACCTCCTATTTATAAGATTATTGAGACTTGTCCACCAAGCAATAGGATTCGTTCATAAGGTGGGATTAAATATCCTAATTATACTCAATATTCATAATAAGGAAATACTCCCATATTAGGATTCTTAGTTTCCATAATTTCATAACAACCATAAAAATATATCATTAGCTTACTGGCGTCCTGTCGGGACCTAGAATCTTCCACCCCTTTTGTTACGTTTTTACCATATATAATCAATTCGATTTCTGAGGTCGTATCACCCACCTAGTATCCATGATGAAACTCGATATACCTAAGTGGAAAGACCAGATCGCCCAATGGAATGATAAACCTTTCTACGTCGTGCGCTTGATCGAAAGGCAACACATTTTATCCCAATATGGTCTAAGCAGGTAACCCCTAGAGCCCTTTAACAATATAGGTGCGAACAATATTTATATAAACCACACAAAAACATTTATATGAGAATGCAATAACTAACTTGATTTTACTTGTACAGAACAATTTTCTAGGAATTACGAGGCTGACTAGGAGACCAACACTGCAGCTCTCCCGCAAGGCAGCGAAGGCAACACCCCAATTTTGAAGACTTCTGGACCTGCCAAGTAAACATCAATGGAGCTATCGAGCTCCTCTGTGGGTCCTCGTTTCATTGAGGTTTTGGGGGGACATCACCGCCATAGGTCCCTGCTCGAAAGCTCCCAAGGCTCCCCTCGCTCCCAATGCAACTTACAAGCCTAAGGAGACCTAGATAAGCCGACTCTCCACCACCCTGCTCTTACAAACTATATTTATATTTTCATACTTTTGCGATGTCTGCATCAAAATAATTAATATTATATGATGTGAAACTCTCATTTTATTAATCATATCTTTTGGCATAAACTAAGTATAAGCAACATTACCTTGTTATCTTTACTTCTATTTATCTCGAAAAAGAGAGATCATTGTATTAACCTTAACAACGTAAGCCACCAAACATTTAAATACCTCCATATAATAAAGCTCACCATCCTAGGGATAAAGCATGTACCTTTACATGTAGACATTTATCAAGGTATAAATAATAAAGTGTATCAAAAGTATATTGGAGAATGCACCTCTTAATTTTTGCTCTTCGTCTTAAGATCACATTTTCTTTGACACAGACATAGGACCTGTCACTTTAATTACTTAATCCATAACCCCAAACTTAATATCTTAATTGCTTGCAAAACAAAACCAAAAACATGGATACTCTCAAACGTCGCAACCATAGTCAAGATTTCTCTTCATTTTTCATAATAGAAGCGCCGAATAAAACCTCCACAATTGACCTAATAGAAGCATTAGATAGGACAAGTATTACACGTGGTTGTCGTAGCTCGAAGACCTCCAAATTCGACCCAGAGAGCATCAGACATGATAAGTATTACACATGGTTGCAATTGTAGCTTCACCACACTACTACAGAAAATGGCTTTTACATTGGTTATTTTAAGCCATCTACATCGGTTATTCAACCGATGTAAAATCCAACGTTATAAAATGTTCACAATACTACATCTGTTGTAGAACTGATGCAAGACTAGACTATACTACATCGGTTTCCAAAATAACCGATGTAAAAACATGAATACCAGATGTAAGACTGAACTATACTACATCGGTTTCATTAAAAACCGATGTAAAACATGAAATACCCGATGTAAAATTGGATTGTACTACATTGGTTTTTATAAAACCCGATGTAAAAACATAAAAACCCAATGTAAACATCAGTGATTCACATCGGTGATTTAAATAGCTGATGTAATATTTGAATTAACTTACACCGGTCAAATAATAACCGATGTAAAAAGTACACAAATTTACATCGGTTATTAATATAACCGATGTAAAATTACTGTTTTTTTTTATTTTATTTTTTGGAATTTTGCCATTTTAGGCGATTCACACATGAAAATTTGTAACCGATATATTTCACATAGCCCAACCAAACAATGAGTACACAATTCACCCAAAAATTCATCAAATTCAAAATATATTTAAAACAAATGGCATCTTTCAGTGAGTCATAACATCTCAAATAAGCATAAGCCTCAAAGAATTGGGACCAAAGAAATACAATATAGTAATTTCCAAAAATTACCATAGATCAGCTTGTTACAACTAATCTTCAAATACTGTCGAGAGCAATTGAATCTTCTGTGCATTCCTCTTTCTTAGCCTCTACACCTTTTTAAAGACCGATATCACAACTCGAGTGAGGCATCAGGACCCGTGTTCGGACTTACACAATACACTTCTTTGATTTGTAGTCTTCACCTGAATATTTGAAATAGGCAAGAAGACAAGTAAAAGAAAGACATTTTCAACTCTGAATGATTATTCTTATATGTTTATGTTCTGTGAATTTCCAAAAACACGAGTGAAAACGCTAGTATATCCTCATGAAGGGGAAAATGAAAAAGCTACCTTGAATGTAACATAATTACTGGACTTGTTGGATAATTGCATGGAACATGAGATGTGCTTCAATTCTACTATTACAAAATAGAAATGTGAAAATGAATTATCATCAATGCATTAAATGTTCACCCTTTATCTCAAAAGATTTAACAAGTCACCTGCTTCAAGATCAAGCAATGAGCATGAACGTAATGTTGACACCACCGACAGCGAACGGGTTTTCCCACAACGCCCTATTACCTTTCTGCTTCCTAAAAAGATCTTAAAATGATTTCTACAGAAAAAATATTTGGGAATTTTTTTAAGGTTAATATTTCGTCAATACTATCTAAATTCAAATTCAGATTTTAAACTTAGGCGAGCAAAAATAACCAAACCTGTAGGCATAGGACATTGGACTAATTACATGCAGGGGAAAGAGAGCACAAACATACCGGAAAGTTCCTAGCAAAGTACAACAAATTTCCCAGTGATATGAAACCTCCACCCCTAAAAGAATAAACCTTATGTTAATTACAAGCAATGATCTGAAAAAAAATTAGACAGCCTTTTCCAAAGGATTTCAACAAAGTTCGAGGATAACTATAAAATACCTAAAATCTGTTGATGGATCTTTTCCCTGCCAACCCATTTCCTTCCACTGCTTTGATATTAAACCATGTAGTTCCTCCCTAGGAAAGGCAGCATGCCATAGTGCCCATAGGGACTCCTATCAAACAAAAGAAAAAAGAAACTTTTGAGAAGGAAATGCAGAGTTAATATATAATAGAAAGCTTGCTGAAACATATACATACAAATGAATATACATAAAATAGCTTCGAGGAATATACTTGATGTTCAAGAATAGAACTATCATAGACCACATCTAGTCGACTCTGTAACTTCTCCAGGCATTCTTCCGACATAAAGTGTTATAAACATCAGATATGCATGCATGAAACAAGCAATCTCAAAAAAAAAAAAAAAAAAAACGGACGTTGACTTTGAGGAGCTGAAAATGCACCAAACGGAGGTTCAATATTCTACAAATTATAAACGTGTGTGTAGATGAAAATTTATCTTAAAATAGCAAAAAAAAAAAAATTCTTATGTCATGTATTGTGAACCCGTGTCGATAAAAATAAATCTTCTTAGTGGAATATTATCAACGGGAATGCATTTTAAAATCGTACTGCGACATGAAATAGAGAACCGACTAAGCCTACCCCCTCATATTGCGTACCAGCCACAATGTTGATCCCCGCAGCCATACCCATCCCACGACCTGTGGTTCAGATTCTAAGACTCTATTAGTCATCATTAAAACTATCAAATTAAAACAAAATTAAGACTACTAATTAATATAAATTGGACTAAGATACAAAATTCAGAAATTAACCATTTAAACTCAACACTGCATAGAAACCAAATCTGACATAATAAATCCAAAGTAAGATATTAAAATTCTCGATAACCATACCCTCATATATTTGGAACTATTTAGAACGTTGGTATCAAAAATTAATTCATGAATATGCAAATAACCTCAATATTACAACTTTATACCTATCGATATAAAGTGCGATACCTCTGGTAGTTCCATGATTCCATAATCTAATAATCCCTTTCAACTATTGATTTCTCTATAAAAAAAAAACCAATTCTTTTTATTGAAAACAGAGAAAAAAATAAAATAAAGAAGATGAAAAACACATAAATGAACAATACTCCTAGCTCCTGAAACAAAATTAATATTAGAAAATTTGTTATGTTACGAAAATAAAGTCATGCTGCCTATAAATGTGATATGTGAATAAGAAGTATCAAAAGTAGTGCGTTATATACTGCTTCGAGTTTATTGAAAAGCAAATCCAATAGCATCTTCGACAACTCAGCGGATAAGCAAAGATGGTCAGAACGATCAATTATGTGATTTATCTTTTCTAAATAATGGATAGATCGACCTAAAGTTAATATGTATTTGTTTAATTTGTACATACCGTGACTTGATCGTATTTGGACTTTAAGTTTTTCTCAAAATCCTTGAGCTTCCTTGTATTGATACGACACTCACGTCAGGAACAAACCTTGGTAAAATTGAGTTTTGGCTGACATTACTTGCCGAAAAACTACTTCTGCATAAAAAGCAAAACATCTAAAATAAATTGGTTAAATGAAGAAAAAAAAATAGAGAAAAGGCGGATAGAGAGACGGCAACCAATAATATTTCATACGATCGCGTAACAATAATAATAATAATAATAATAATAATAACAATTTGTTCTTTGTGGGAAAAATAATATACCACTGCCTACATAATTGGTTTATGAAGTTCCGATTAAGAGAACATTATCATTATGAGTGCGAAAGATTATCTTTGACATGATGAATGTAAAATAGCTTTACTTACCTCATTTACTGGCTTAAATGTGATCATTTTGGTATTTCAACATTTGAAATTCTTCCAGAGTGCTTCCAATGACTGTATCAGAAATAGTTGAATAAAGAAAAGACAATTCTATTGAAGTTTTGCAAATTATGTCATACTTTTCCCCATCGAACTAATATCTATATGAAACCACTAATAGACAACAGGCTTCCCACAACAGACATCTTACTGAAAATTTAAGCAGCAATAGACCAAATGCACACTATTTAATTCATAGTAACAAAAAACAAACCCCTTGGTGTTTAATCTAATTACAAAAAATGCAATTTATCTTTCAAAATTACAAATACCCCCTTGATATTTGTCTATCGTTTATAAATTGCACAGTGAATAAGGTGAGATTTGTTAAGAAGATGTCAACATTAAAGGGGCATCTGTAATTCAAAAAGATACCTGGACTTTGTAATTAGGTCAAATATTTGGGGTAATTTTTATAATTATACCTAAAAAAATCATACATAATATAACAGATTTTAGACAACTAATAGAAGACCTACATTACTCACAAATCAGAGCAAATACTGCAAATATTTGACAAATTTCATAACACAAGTCTCCATAACAAATAAAGAAATGTGTCGACTAAAAAAAAAAAAGCAATACTTGTTCATGAGTATTTTTTTCACAGACGACTTTTCCTTTAAGAAAAAATTAACACACAATATGTTGTATCAATTCAAAGCCTCTTTTTTGTAAGTGATCAATCCAATAAAGCATATTTACAGACCTGACCAGTTGCAGCCTCTTCAGGAAATAAACAATCCTTTCTTGAACCTAGCAAAATAAATTTTCTTAAGTATTAGTATAATTTATTGAACAAATGGAAAAAAATTCAATGTGTGGTGGGGAGAAACAGATAATTGCAGACATTCCCATTTCCAATACATGTGTTTGTTTGATAATTTTGTCTATCATTGTTAGTGAAAATCTTGTTTACATGGGAAAAAGTGAAGGAATAAAAAACAGAGAATTTGCGCATGTATACTTACAAAATGACCATAAATTGCTAATGCATTGTGCATATATGGGGAGCTCAGTGTCTGCATTTAATGTTCATGTTGAAGAAATAAAATAAAAAAAAATAAAAAATGAAAATACAGAGAAAATTTAAACTTATATTCACATTTATCAAGATCGTCTATTTTATTTTGTGCATTATCTTATAATCATGCCATGTGTACAAAAACGATGTCATTATGCACGCATGTCTATATATAATGATATGCTATCAAAATAATAAATGAAATACTAAATGAAATAGATGATATCAACATATTAGTTAATATGTCACCCTCTTATAACTTTGAAGAATGAAATCCAAGCATATAGAAAGAATGAAAGAAAATAAAGAAAACCCCAAAAGAAACAACTAATTATTAATAAATCACAAGTAACAAAGGACATGCACAATTTGAATGACCATAAAAGAAAGTATTACTATAATCAGTGGAAAATACATTATTAAGTACATATGCAATAATTAGTTTTTCCACAAGGATTGCACAATTTTAGTGAATTCAAAAATAGAATTGCAAAAGGAAAAGAATAAGGAGAAAATATAAAAGAGAGACGAAGGAGACGGTAGAAATTAGAGTTTTCTTATTCATAAAAAACTCCCTTTATATAGGGTGTCAATTACATGTTTCTATAATACATAAAGATAATAAATACCTAAACTATCCCTCATCAGTTACTTGTTGACGAAAGCACACTAATTGTGTTTTTCCTTCAACACTCCCCCTTGTGCCAAGTCAAAGGGTGAAATGGTGTTTTATTGTTGCCTCGTTAAAACCTTGCCAAGTAACTAAACCCAATGGGAAAAATAAAACTTGGTCTAAGGAAAAAGAGTACAACACACCTATGTTGAGACTCCCTATAAAGTGTACACCTCTCTCTGATATGTACATCTATCAAGAGAATTTTGGAAGTCTCCACTTTCTCAATTTACTTGATTCTTGATAAAGTGTATAGTTGTTGGTTGTAGAAGAGTTGTGGTGATAATACTTGTATTATCACACTTTCTTAAGTGATAGAGTTCAAGCCACTATCATCAGATATATGAATGATCATAATATTTATCGTAGATACTCACGAACTATTACATGTATGATAATGATTTCTTTACATGGGTCGAATGAGATACTATTTAGTGTTTCATAGTAGGAAGTAAACTCAATATTTTCTATAGGGATTACAAGACCATCTGCAGTCCCAATTATATTTATGAATGAGAGAAATAAACTCGCGTCAATGGTTTCTTTTAGATATCAAATTATATTTTGATTCCATTCAAGTGACATTGCGCTTTCTTGAGTTAAATCAAGATAAAAATTTTGAGAAAGTAATATTTGTTCAAGTGTATTAGTAATGGTACAATAATGCCCATATTGTACATAGGTAGAGAACTTCAGCTCCCACCAGTTCTTCGTCATTCCATTAATAAAATTGATATTTTCTTATATCTTCACTTTGACCAATCATATGAGTGCTAACATATTGCACTTATCCATATTTAATTGCCTCATCATCTTTTGGATATGTGCAAACTGTAGAATTTAGTATTCCACAAACTCGGTTTTAGTTTAAAGCCTTAACATGACCAAGTTTTCCCATGATGCATTATCTCAAATTAAAATTTCAAATAACTAGCGATATCTCTTATTTCTTTAAGAGTTTATATTATGTTCCTTTCATCAACATATACAATCATAATCGCAAATTTGAAACTTATTTTATTTATAAATATGCAAGGGCATATAATATTTTTTCCCAATCAAGTAGTCACTTAGACGGTTATACCACATCCATCTGGATTGTTTTAATCCATAAAGTGAGTGTTTATTTAATTGCAATTGCACTCCGTGGCTTAGAGTCACTTGCCTTGGAAATGAAAGGACAGCAAGCACTTTTGTATATATATCTCTAAATCACGATCCCCATTGAGATATGATGTAATCACAGGTACAAGCTGCATTCTCAGTTCTTTGGAATTATAACATATATTATGGGAGAGTACATATCCCCATAGTCAATTGCATGGCGTATTGAGAAACTTTGTGCTTAAGTATAGATTTGTATCTCATGGATTTATTTTTCTCATTGCGCTTTCTGACAAATCTTTGTTTATGTCATTCAGTTATGTTGACATATGTGACCATTGATGGGTTGAGTTACGATAAATGTAATGAAGGCCGCTTTGATCCTATGTTGATATAGTTGATGGAATGGATCGGATATAAATACATTTTGGTTATGACAGCAAAGTTGAGCTCGTAGCCCAAGTGGGAGATTGTTGGATCCTTAATCCAACATTGGGCTTATATGTGAAATAATTATATATTGCGGACTGTCAAATAAGGAAGCCTAATTATAAGTGATCAAATAAAGTTTAAGATATTGGGCTTAATGTATTTTAATAGGATGTGGGCCTTTAATGTGTAGATACTCAATGAGCTATCTATATTAATGATGGTCTAAAATAGGTAAACCTTAATAACTCAAGTATATAAGGGTTATGGTCCCTAGGTCATACGTATCAAGATAATCATTATATCATTCTAGTCTGCATCCCATCGTCAGAAGAGAATAGAACATACAGAGGAAGCTAAGGATTCTCCAAACGGATTGGATACGTATTCCCCTAGAAGATCAAACTCCAAATTCAATCACTTATGGATTCAGGTACGCTTCCGTAAACTAACTTATGATTCCTAATAATTTAATATGATGGTTCCTCGATTATAGCGATGACTTTCGCTAAGATTATTTGATCTAACAACAGATCCAAACCCAAGATTGGCCATGAGAGGCTCAATCCAATAATCCACCATTCACACTACGGTCGACTTCACTCTATTGCATGCGATTCTACACTCTTTTTAAGTGTGTGTTTCTGAGAATGGATAAATATACAAATGCTTCTCTAGCAGTAAAACCAGTCGAAAACACTGATTATTGACCACAAATTACATTATTGGAGTGAATTCAGCCAAGGAAATAAATGCTTAGGAAAAATACAATAGTGAAACATAAATAAGTACATAAAAAGACAAATTAGACAATTCATCCAACTAAATCTCCCTACTTATCAGATGCTATGGGTTCAACTGGATAGACAAATTTTGTTTTGTTAGAGAACTGTGATGAGTATTTTTTAAAGGAGAGTGGTGAATTGAAAGTAAAAACTGGTGTTGATGGTTGATATTGTCCCAAAGAACACGAGGAAAAAACCGAGCCCATCTAATTCAGATAGGTCAATTTTCAATCGGATTAACAAGCTGAACTGACCTTACCAAAGCACTGAACATGGTCGGGTTAATTTAGGAATAGCCGACCTGGGAATCTACTCAGTCAACCAGGAATGTGAGAAAGAGAACCATAACTGGACGAGCTTGACTACCGTGATGAAGATGACCTCGGCTGCCGTGTAGCTGATGGCCTCGGCTATTATGTCGAGGGACCACCTTTGACTAGTCGAGCAACACTTGCCAAGCTGACGATCAGAAATAGCACTTGTCGAGAAGGACATATTTCCTCCGGCACGACGTGCCACTACCGGCCAGTTATCGACGAGCTGAACTCGACAAACTGCCAAGTTGAATTAGCACTTGCCGAGCAGGACAAGTTTCCTCTGGCACGACGTGCCATCGCAGGCCAGTCACCGATGAGCTGCACTATTGGGCTGCCTAGCTGAACTGCGCCATCGTCCAGTCGCCGATGAGCGATGCCGAGCCGAATTGCACCAGCGGATAGTCACTGACGAGTGACGCCGAGCTACCGAGCTGAACTGTACCATCGGCCAGTCGCTGACGAATGGTGTCGAGCAGTGACGCCGAGCAAAAAATGTTGAGATGAACTGTCAGGCCGCCGAGCTGAATTGCAATGTCGTCCAGTCGCTTATGAGGGACACCTAATATAATTGATGGGCTGTCGAGCTGAACTGCACCATCGTCCAGTCACTGACGAGCGATGTCGTGCAGAGAATGTAGAGCTGAACTGCTGGGTTTCCCAGCTAAATCGCACCGTAGGCCAGTCACTGACAAGCAGTGCCGAGCAGCAACGTCGAGTAGAAAATGTCAAGCTGAGCCGCACCATCGACCAGTCGCCGAGCAACCACCATGCAGCGATGCTGAGTAGAAAATGTCGAGCTCCACTATCGGGCTGTCGAGCAGGATGTGCTCCCCCGAGGTGTGCATGGAATGCTCAGTTATAACTTCCGATCATTTGTTGAGCTAGACATGCCGAGCTAAAGTACTAGGCCCACATCCTAGAACTCACTCGGTGGGGGAAATAGACGAGGTCAGCACTAAGGCGGTGGAAAATTGATGAGGTCGGCACTAAGGCAGTGGAAAGATGACCAAGAAAATAATGAACCAATAGGAGAGGGACAGGTGTCCCATTAGGGTTCTAGATAAAACTATAAATATCCTCTCGAAGGGACAAATAAGGGACCCCAATTTCTAGAGAGAGAAACAAATAGAGAATTTTAGAGAGAGAAATCTTGTATCAAGAGTAACACTGTAAAATGATCCGGTCAAGGCCGATCCAACTTGAGTTTAAGGAATAAAAGTGAAATACTCTTTCCTGCTCTTTACTTTACTTGTTTTGTTGCTGGTCTTTTTGTTATTTTTGTGTTGAAATTGCTTAAGCTACTCTTAGCTTAAAAAATTGGTATGAAATAAAAATATAATGATCAAAGTTGATTATATATAAGAATAATAAAATAATAATTGTATATGATTTGTAGTTATAATATATAAGTTAATAGTATAATTTATTAAAAGTTATGCAATAATGATTGATGATTTTATGTTACTTTGTTTGAAAACGTGAGTTAAAGTGATTGGTAGGAGGAAAAATTAAAAAATGAATGGATAGTGTTAATTTTTTAAAATTAAAAATTAACGTTCATTTTGGAGGAGAAAGTCTTTTGGATAGAAAATACCAAATCGAATGATATCTAATCACTACTTACATTTCTCAAGTTGAACCTAGAATATTGAAGACACTTTATCTGAATTAGATTGGATTCGATCTATTCAAGAAATGCTTCATTAGTTTGAAAGAAATGAAGTGTGGAAGTTGGTTTCAAGGCCAATACATATGAACTATGTAGAAACAAAATTTCTGTATGAAACAAGATGAATAAACAATAAGAGATCATTATGAATAAAGTGAGGGTAGTTGCCAAAGGATACTAGCAAGTTGAAAGAATTGAATTTGATGAAACCTTTACTCCTGTTGTAACTTGTGAAGTCGGACAATCAGAATAATTCTAGCTTGTGTAGCCTAGACTTACCAAATGGATGTGAAGAGATCATTCTTAAATGGTGTACTATGAGAAGAAGAATATGAAGGGATATGAGGACAAGGTGTACAGATAAGACAAAACCTCTATATGGTGTAAAACAAGAACCAAGAGCATGGTAAGATACTTTCTCCACATTCTTACTTAAAAAAGCATTTTTAAAAGAAGAAATGGATAATATATTATTTAGAATTGAAGATGGGGAAACTATTCTCTTGTTCAGATTTATGTGAATTGAACACAATAAACTCCTTTTGAACGTGAAAGATGAATACAAAAGGGTGTTGTTGTATACATATTAGTATGTATTTTGTTTGTTTTCGTGTATAATCTTATGTGTTTTTTTTTTTTTACTTTCTCTTCGCGTTTGTAATGTTTTTGTAATTCTGTGTTATATAGTCTTCTGCATCATATTCATCTAATGTTGTGCATTTTGTGCCATTTTTAACATTATCTAAGTTTTCGAAGTCTGACCAAGCCTACATCGTTCGTGAAGGTCGGTCAAGGTTTGGTATGCGCTTAAAAGAGTCGACAATAAGCATACATCACATAAATGAAGCAAAATGGCATGTCTTGCCCGAGCGCCGTTAGACCATTTCCGCACGTTATTCTCAAAACATAGGCGTTGTTAGGCTTTTTCCGCTCACCATTCCGAAAACATCAATGCCATTATGCCTTTGCTTCATGCAATTCTTAGAATCTTGGCGTCATTTGGTCATTATCACACGCCAAACCCATTTCAATGCGTGCATCATTCTCGGCACTCGCAAGCATGCCTACGACAGTTTTTGTATTTTTTTCATAACTCTTTAACCAAATGTCTGATAAACTTAAATAATATATCATTAGAAAGAAAATAAAGATATGTAATATGTTTATGTTTACCACTTAGCATAATTCAAAAGTTTATAATGGTAAAAATCTAAAATTAGAAATTATGTGTTGAAGCTTCTAAATGTGGCAGGTCGTAGTATGGAGGCGATAAATCTCTATAAAAAATTGAACTTGAGATGATTCAAGCTCCAAATCAGAGTTAAGATATATGTGGACACCAAAAGGTTATTTAGATGTTTTGGAGCTCAAAAAGCCTGCCCACCACATCAAGTCACCCTATATTCCACATTGTGCTGCAATGGCACCCTGCGGGTGTGGCAATATCTAGATTGATAGGAGTTTCCATGAAGCAACCCGAGTTTTGCAGTCTTTAATGCCCTTATGGCTTCCTACTCTTACAACATAGGTTTTTGAGCCCACGTGGAACACAAGCAATTATAAGCCTAGATTGGGCGACCAACGAATGTACGAGGAAGAAAGAAAGTCAAGAAGAAGTTGAAGTTGTGAGCTAAGGTAGTAGTAAAATGAAGAATAAAAGAGTTTAAGATGCAAATATTTTGTATTTGTGTCATAAATCTCTCATATAAGGTCTGGTCTAGGTGAATTAGTAATCTACAGAAAGCTAAGAGATAAAGATATAACTTTCACGAGACACCTAAGTCTAATTCATTCATTTTAAGGGTCAAAACTGGAGCAGAAGGCACAACCAAGTTTCCACCCTACTTATAACTCATGTGCATAAGTTGTAGATCTTATTGTACAAGACACCCAACTTGGAACTCGACTTATCACCTGACGTACAACTCGGGTGTGGATGAAATTGTGGAGCATTGGAGCTACACCCGACTTAAAACTAGGAGCAGTGTTAAATTTAGAATTAAAAGAGTTGCATTTTTAGAGTTTTTTGACTTCTATAAGTACCCTACTCCCATGAACATTACAACCATCATATAAACTATTGATAACATAAAATACATCGTATATATCATTATTGGAGGAGATTGGAAGCCCAAGGATAGAGGGTTGAGGCCCTTCTATCCACGAGATGACAAGACGGATTTCCCCATGAGCCATCGCATCTCGTAACAGTTTTCCTCTATTATCGTTATTGGATTAAGTTTGTTCATGTGTTTTACAAACTTGATTTGTTGAACAATGCCCGACTAATCGCTTTGAATCCATAAATAGAAGTAGATTGATGACTTATGTTTTTATGATATTAAAGTATTTCTTTTATTAATTGTATGCTACCTATTACATTTTTATCTTGTTAATGATCTTGTGTGGGCATTTGATTACTAATTTACACTTGTTTGTGAAATATTGAATTTGCCCTTGCGTGATATGAAGTTATAATTAACAAATAAGATAAATGACAAAACAGGGGATAGTGGTGTTTATCTTTATAATGGGGGATATTATAATCTTAAGAGCCTTTTTCAGCTGAATTACATATGTCGGCTAAGAGGTGAACGGACACAGGAGTAATTAAGTCTACGCGCCTTTACATCTCTAACTAGGAGTACGGGTTAACTTTGTGAATTCCATAGGATTAGGCTTTAATTAAAATGTTCTTTATCATAAAATAATAAAGAGTTGTCAATCGAAATCATTCCTAGAATCAATAATTCTCCTATTATCTTCCATTTATTTATTTTATGCTTTGTTTGTTTTTATATTAATAAGTGCCAAGTTGATATTTAAACATCTAAATAAAATTGAGCTACTACGATCGCGGTACTCAAGACATAGTCCATTTGGATTTGACATTTACATATTGTTAAAACATGTGCTGAACCACTAATACAACTGAACGTCGTACACATACAATGATATAGATAAGAGTTATCACATTTTTGGCACCATTGCCAGGGACTATTGGATTGATTTTTTGATAAGTAGCTAGATTTTACTTTAGACTAGATTTATGAGATTTTAATTTTAATTTTATTTATCTCGTTATGTTGGTTTTTTTATTTCTGTGTGTAATTCATGTCCACACGTTCTATAAGGGGAACTTGTTTCAACCTAATTGAGCTTAAATCAACCGCTAGAAACTTGAAGGCGGAAAAAATGATCCATGAAGAAATGAGGCAACAAACATACATAAGGCGATAGTAATGATTTTGAGGATGAGTATTTCAAGAATACCCAAGTCAAATGTGCATGAGAGTTGTTTGAATGAAGAGCACGAGAGGCATATTAATGGGAATTGGCTAAATAACAAGCAAGAGTAGCGATGGTACGAGAACATGATGAAAATGAGTAATGAACTCGGGAAAAAGCAAGACATATTCTTGAGGATATTTCCCATCATCCTAGTTATGATACTTTTTGGAATAATAGAAACAAACTTATGGGGGAATGGCTCATATTCTTATTCAACCTAATAATTTTGAAACCAAGCATCCCTTAATTCAAATAGTTTCTCAAGAGTAGGATTGGGGGTTCACCGACCGAAGACCCCCACGAACATCTTGAACTTTTCCTAAAAGTGTGTGACCATTTAAAGATAAAAGGCGTGTCATAAGATTCGGTTCATCGATGCTTGTTTCCTTTCACTTTAAGGGATAAGGTGACACTTTGGTTGATATTGATATATGGCGGGAGCATTAGACATTCGATGCATTGAAGGATAAGTTTTTTTTGAAATATTTCCCACTGGAAAAGATGATGCAATTAACGAGGGAGATTATGAAATTTATGCAAGAGAATATGGAGTCATTGTACAAGAGTTGTGATAGATTCTGATAGCTAATCCAAAAGTGTCACCAACGTGATATTTTGGAGACACAAAAAATATATTTCTTTTATCGGTTAAGGAGTCAAACTCGAGCTTTGATAGATGTCGCAGCCAGTGGATTATTGTCGGTGAAGAGTACAAGTGATGTTTTTGCTCTCATTTAAGACATGGGTACAATAAATTATCAATGGCCTTCCGAAAGGTCATCTATGGAGAGAGTAGCCGAGGTAAAAAGGAGAACTCTCTCAAGGAAAGTGATCCGAACTTTTGTGTTTCAAAATTAAAATTCAAGTTAAACCATGTACGTCTACGTTTGAAAATAAGTTAGTTCGCCAGCAAGAGAACGAGTCACTCGTAGATTTGCAAGTTAAACCAGGTCGATTCTCTCGAGGAGTAGAAATACGAAGTCAACGATGTTTATTATTAATATAACACAAGTTCTAATTCTAAACACACGATCAAAGGGGTTTTTGTTATCAAAAGTGTTGTTTTGATAACAAAAAAAATAAAGCCAACCATAAATTATTTCTCAATTCCAATAAAATGCAATCGGATCAAGTTAGAACTTAATTTTAAGAAAACTCGATGAACCTATCTTGCTTCGAGGGCGTCAACCTCTCCGCAAGAGTAGTTTAATCGATTCACGAACTCAACCACAATTATTATTACTTGATCTAAAGACTGTTCCACCAAATCTCATTCAAACAATTCATCAAACAATGGATATGCATTCACGAAAAATCATCCAAACGTAATTCTAATTAAAACAAACTATACCAATTATCCAAATTGGAATGATACGAATCAACTAAGTTATCATAAAATGATCCGTCACCAAATCGTTCACAAAAACTTAACCATAAACGATTCAAAAGAAATATCCAAACATGATATCGAGAGATTACTATCTAACATGAATCACCAAGCTAATTAACGAGATAAAAGTCTAGAGTTTACTAAATCATGAGAAAACTCAATAACGATACTTCGGATGAATCCTTGCCAAATCCAGCTATTCCAGGAAATGAAATGAACCTCGGTGAATCCGGGAAGCTTGTCACGAACCTCCATCTTCAGCGGTTATCACGAACCAATTGAACTTCTAAATGAATTTGTCGTAAGGGCTATAAGTCAAAGGTTGAGAAAGTTGTGAATTCTCTTTTCCAATGTATATGATCCAGTCTAGGGATGAAAGTATTTGTCTTCTCTGAGAAGTTTTGAGTTTTAAAGGCTCAAGAATAGTTTCGTAACTGAAGAATCCCAAAAATCTGCACTTGTAACCTATGAGTCCGATCGGATTGTTCATGAATCCAATTGGAAGAAAGGTTTTGTCCTCTCGCCCGGTCAGACATAGCACATATCCGATCGATGCATGTTTTGAAAGTCAATACAATCGGTTATTGAGATCATCCGACCGAATAGATGTTCGTTTGGCTACTTCGAGAGCTAATTCTTCCTCTTCATCTCCTGGGTTTCGTCAAGTGATTCAGCTGAAAGAGACAAACAAGAAAAATGGTCAAAAATGACCAATTATTGAATGAAAAGTCGAAAAGCTTAGCAAAAGGCCAAAGAATGCGAAATAGCTTATTCTTAACCTAAGAAGACGGTAAAAAAGACTCAAACATGACTCAAAATATGTACAAAAGTGTAACAAAAATGTACGAATCAACCGCCCCGTGCTTTATTGGTTTGTTCATCCTCGAACAAACTAAAGAATCAAATCAAGAAAGAATGAAAATAGTTAGATCAAAGAGTCATGTTGTGCATATAACTTAGTTTTTCAAATATAAACACTTTTGTTGAGAACTTTCAAGCTAAGCTCCTGTTACCTTTTCACCTTGAAATCAAAAGGATGCGTCGTCTCAAAAGGGAAATATATATAATGGTTCACTCATTTGCTCGTGTTTCTCAAAAGGTAAGCGTATACGCTCGAGTCAACATAAACATGCATTCAACGACTCGTGAAGATCAGGGACTCGTATATCGCATTAAAGTGTGCACATTTAATCAAGAATTAGATTAGGACTTTTTAGGGTTTTAATGTAAGCTTTTTGGTAAGGTATGTCATATATAAAGACGTGTGGCAAACTTGCGAACAAACGCAATCAATAACTCACTTAATCAAACATTTTTAAGCACAGAGCATAACTTTTCTCCTCATTCCTCCCAAAACAACCATGTACCATTATTTTGAGCCTTTTATAACTGAGGCTATTTCTAACCCAAAACCCGAATACTTGCCATTGTACATAGCCTTTATTCTTAATATCTAGATACTTTTAAAGAACTTTAGCAACCTTAATTTCCTCTTTTCTTTTTAAAAAACTCCACTAATTCCCACCCTGCAATCATCAATCTCAATAGACCAATAAATAAACCCTCATCTCACAAAATTAAATGAAATAAGAGCTATGATGATGCTCATGGCTAACAAGAGATGGAATAAAGGCTCAAAGGGGCTTATTATAAATTTTTAGTGGTTTTTATTTTTGAATATAGCTAAAATCAGGTTTTATTTGTGCCTATCGTCATTTTCAAACCCAAATGTACACATGCAACTTTTAGAGACTTCTCAAAACACTCATCGAATCAAAGCATGAAATGTTGATAAACACACAAAACTCCTTACTAGGGTTTTATTCAAACTTTGAAAGCAAGGTGTTCGAGTTTTAAAAGCTTCGCAAAATTGCTAACGACTAAGTGTTGTTTTAAAGAATTATATATATAAGTAGGTTTTTAAAATTTTTGCACTACACAAGCTCAAAAGACTCCAATGATAGATCACACAATACATGATTTCGACAGGCAAGACAGTACAAACACAAATAAGCAAGGGAATGATTTCAACATACGTTGACATAAATAATTGGTCGATTCGTACGTCGTCACAAAGAAAGACTTAGACAGAACTATTCAACTGAAATGACTACGCATGCATAATATACGACTATCACCCCTACATACAAAAGTAAGCAATGTCCACATTGCTATCATACAAATTGACACAAAGAAAAATGAAAACGTCGAATCAATTACCATGCGAATAGTTAGTCGAATGGTTATACAGACACTCAACACATGACAAAGTCACTAAAAATGAAAAATGAAAGTTAGGATAGAAAGTGATACAATACGGGGTCTCGGGCCCGCCTAAATGTTCATGCCATCCGGAGGGAAAGATGGAAGTCTGCAAATAGGGTGATGGTAAGTTTGCAGCATCATCCGGTCGGATTTCGTTTGCTATCCGGTCGGATGGTGTGACAGAAAGTTTTGTCCAGCCGGACCCCTGCTTCAATCCTGTCGGATGGTTCTCTAGAAGGTTTTGTCCGACTGGTTTTCTTTCCAATCCGACTGGATTATTTGGAAATGCTAATTTTCATCAACCTTGCATACTTAACAAACCATTATCAAATATATTCAACTCCAGCTTATCTCACCCAAAAATATGTACAAATATAAAATAAAAATAAAAATAAACAAACTATGGATAAAAATAATGAAAACTTGGGTTACCTCCCAAGAAGTGCAACTTTTAACGTCCTTTGCTAGACGTTACCTCGTATTGGTTCAAGAATCCTGGGGTGGATCGTTCAGTAGCATGACTTCGCGATAAGTTTTGGGGATGGGTCCCCCATGATATAATTTCACCCGATGACCATTGACTTAGAACGTGGAATCACTTTTCTTATCGTACAAAGTGACAGCCCCAAATTTGTTGATATTAGTGATCAAGTATGGCCCACTCCATTTTGACTTTAGTTTTCCTAGAAAAAGTTTAAAACATGAGTTAATAGTAAGTTTAGTTTCCCTACCTCCAATTCTTTTGGAACAAGCTTTTTTGTCGTGTATATCTTTCATCTTTTGCTTGCTTGCTTGCCCACGCCATCTCATAAGAGTCGTTTCTTATTTCCTTTAACTCACTCAATTCAAACTTCTGAAACTCACCGGCCTCGTTTCCATCCATGTTCAATTTTTGTATTGTCCATTCTGCTTTGTGTGCTAACTAAACCGGAAGATGACAAGCCTTTCCATAAACCAATATAAAAGGACTCATGCCCAAAACCATTTTGTGGTCCGTTCGATACGCCCATAATGCATCAACGAGTTTCATCGCCCAATCTCTACGGTTTGGCTTTAGTGTGTTCTCCAGAATGCCTTTAATTTGTCGATTACTTGTTTCCACTTGTCCCGACGTTTGTGGATGATAGGGGGTTGCTACTCTATGCCGCACCCCGTATTTGCTCATTAACCGGTTACAGAAATGACTACCTCTGTCACTTATGATTGCTCATGCCACTCTAAAATGGATGAAAATGTTCTCGTGTAAGAACTTGACAACGATCTCAGAGTTAGCTTTCCGGGTTGGTATCGCTTCCACCCATTTCGACACATAACCAACTACAACAAGGATGTACTCATACTCTCCACTCTTCGGAAATGGTCCCATAAAATCGATGCCTCATACATCGAAGATTTCAATTACTTGATTCGAAACTAATGGCATCTCGTTTCTCTTCCCTATTGAGCCCAATCTTTGGTAATTATCGCATGTCTTGCAGTAATGGTGTGCGTCGGCGAAAAGTGAGGGCCAATATATACTGGATTGGAGGACTTTGAATGCTGACTTCTGGCTTCTGAAATGTCCTTCTTCGTCATGACAAAACCTCAACACATCAATCTTTTCTTCGTCCAGTACACACCTTCGATAGAGTCCATCCTTGCAACGTTTATATAGGTATGGATCGTCCTAAAAGAAACTCCTGCATTTAGACAAAAATCTCTTTCTTTCTTGGGCAAAAAGGTGGTTAGAGATAATATTGCATGCAACATAATTGACAAAATCAGCATACCAAGGCTTGCCAATGTTTTCAACAGTGTTAGCATCCTCATAAGGAAAAATATCATCGACAAAATCAAGTTTGCTAGACTCACTATCTACTATCATGCGAGATAAATGATCAGCAACCACATTTTCACATCCTTTTTTCTATCTTTGATTTCAATGTCGAGCTCTTATAAAAGAAGAACCCAACGAATCAACCTTGGTTTACTTTGGATTTTAACAAATAAGTGGCGCAAGGCTGCATGATCGGTGTGCACAATTACTTTTGACCCCACGATATAAGAACATGATTTATCTAATGAAATCACTACAGCAAATAGTTCATGTTCAGTGGTGGTACAATTACGTTGTGCACTATTTAGCATGAGACTAGCATAATAGATCACCCTTAGCAATTTATCGACCCGTTTCCCCAAAATAGCCCGTACCGCGTTGTTAGACGCGTCACACATAATCTCAAATGATAGTGACCAATCGGGTGCAACTACAACCGGTGCCTGTGTGAGTTTTTCATTAAATACGTTAAAAGCATCAAGACATTTATCATCAAACTCAAAAGGCACATCTTTACACTAGTACAAAAACATGATTCTAGAACAGACATTTAAGAAGGCCTCAGGAGGCGGCGTTCTTGAATGTCAGGTGGTGGCATTTTTGTAATAAAAGTGTCACATACCAGAACGTCTTTTTTAAAGACGTTCTTGTATACTGGATATCTAGAACGTTGTTAAAAAGATGTTCTGGTATATTAGATATCCAAAACGTGTTTAAAAAAGACGTTCTGATATTTTAAATATCTCAAACATCTTTAAAAACGACGTTCTGGTATTTTAAATCTCGAGAACGTCTTCAAAAACGTCGTTCTTGTATTTTAAATATCGAGAACGTCTTTAAAAATGACGTTCTGGAAAGTATTATTTAGAATGCCTTTAAAAAGGCATTCTCATATGTCATATTATTTTTGGATTTAATATACCCACAAAATCAATTTTTCTGATTAAAAATTAAACATAAAATACCCTAATCCACAATATACCTTTCTCGTTTGCTCACCGATTCAACCCCTCCCACCATTTCTAACCACCACATCGGCCGTCATCTTCCAATCGCCACCACCAGCTAACTACAAAATTCTTGCTATTTTTGTCCCGTCATCCTCTCTCCAGACCCACCCATTCTCTCGTCCACCAATAATTCCAACCTCCATAAGGTATTGACCAAGAAACCCTAACCAACCTTCTCTCTCTCTCAAATCCAGGCACACAAATTGATCTATTGAACAAATGGGGGATTTAGCTGATAAATTTTCGAATTTCCAAGCTGTTACAGGCTTCCAAAATTAGCCACAAATCCTCTCCGCCCATAATTGGGACCTCAAATTAGCCATCTCCTCCATCACCAATGCCCCTTCCTCCTCTGCCGCCGCACGAAAAAATCACGAACCCGAAGATACGAGCCTTGTTCTAGCCCCTAATGACAACAATCAATCCCCGGGCCTGGCCTTGAGAATAATCACCTTTCTGTTATCCATCTTCTCTGCTAGCCTAGGGCTAATTCCCAGCGCGATCAGTTTTGGCGTGTGGGCCATAAGCGACGTTCTGTCGTGTTCCCTAAGCATGGTCAGGCTGAGCGGCTCTTCAAGGGCCGGGCCTCCTCCGGTGTCTCGATCGGCCTCGGAGGAGGCGAATTTCATTTCCAGTTTTGAGAGGGATTATTCCGGGAGGGTGAGGCCGAATTTCATCGCCGAGGATTCCATGGATGCGTTTCAGAGGTCTCGGCACGAGTATAAGCTGTTGTTTGTGTACTTGCACTCGCCGGAGCATCCTGATAGCCCCATTTTTCGTGAAGGGACTTTGTGTGACGAGATGTTGGTGGCATCTCTGAACGAGAATTTTGTGGCCTGGGGTGGGAGTGTGAAGGCGAGTGAAGGGTTCAAGATGGGTAATAGTCTCAAGGCATCCATGTTTCTATTCTGTGCTGCTGTTATGGCAGCAATGAACTAGGGGATCGTGTTTGTGCCACAGATACACATTTGAGTAATCTATTGTGAATGAAACTTTTGTTGACTGCATTTTTTGTTTGTGTATATATATCAACATTTGGATATAGGAAAATATTAGGCAATTCTTGGGCTTTGGCCTTTAGATATATTTTTAGAACCCAATGTATGTCTTGGGGTTTTCTGAAGGTATATTTAGTATTTGTTCTTCATTGTCGTTCTTCACAGAAAAAATAAATAATTCATTCTACTTGAATTCGTGATCAACCTAGGTTGTTATTTAAAAATAATGAGGTATCATCAATTTAGCTAGTTTATAAAGTTTTGATTTCAGATGTTAATTTGAAGATATTGATGCGAGCACAGATATTCTGGAGGATGACTCTCTACTGTAAAATTTTGCATTGTAAAGGTTCTTTTGCCTGCTGTGTATGAATTGAGCAAAAGATTTTATTATGTTTTCGAAAAGTTCATAGAAACCGATGGGCCACCCCCTCTGGTTCTCGGCCCACCATGAAAGCCTGCGGGAATTATAACGTCCATGTTAGTCGAGCATTCTGACCGCAGCGAGGTCTCTGGACTATACGTTTTGTCCATTCTTGCGGTAGACTATCCAGTAGACAAGGTTTCATGCTATGTTTCTGATGATGGTGCTGCGATGCTGACATTTGAAGCTCTATCAGAAACATGAGAATTTGCAAGAATATGGGTTCTTTTCTGCAAAAAGTACAGTATTGAACCTCAGGCTCCAAAATGGTACTTTGCACAGAAGGTTGACTACTTAAAAGATAAAGTTCATCCATCCTTTGTAAAAGACCGTAGAGCTATGAAGGTGAATATTGTTTTGTGCTTAAAAATTCTATTTACTTGTCATATTTGGTCAGCATCTTATGGTTGTATGCTTGTTTTCTTTTCCATACGGAGAGAATATAAAGAGTTCAAGATTCGTGTAAATGCGCTTGTTGCCAAAGCACAAAAGGTTCTTGAAGAAGGTTGGAGCATGCAAGATGGTACACCATGACCCAGAAATAATACAAGGGATCATCCAGAAATGATCCAGGTGAGCTAGGTTTACGTAGAATTGAACTTATAGCTATGACTGAATGTTCTGTGATATATATTAAAGTATTTGTGTGGATAGTCTTCGAATAAGTTTGCATGTTCCATGTATGTGTGAATGAGATGAAATCTGATTGGTGGTCATTTTTTTTTTTTAAATTTGGACTTTGAGCTGTTTGTATTTTGAGTTGACACACTACCTCAACAAATATACATTGACTTACAATATTCTCTTGCCTGCAGGTTTTCTTGGGCCAAAATGGAGGCCTTGATAGTGAGGGTAATGAGCTGCCCCGGTTAGTATATGTTTCTCGTGAGAAGCGTCAAGGTTTCCAGCATCACAAGAAAGCTGGTGCCATGAATGCCCTTGTAAGTGGTCAACGAAATTAACTTAAAAGTCAAAACTATACATTTGGCAAGCTGTAGCTCTCGGATCACTAAGGTTATTCTTCGTCGAACCAAAAAGGTAGAAAAAATGGCCTAATGCGGACAAACCACTCGATTTACTCGGTTGCTTGTCTTGCTTCAGCATTTTCATACCTTCAGGTTCATTTGCTAACATCTATTTAATGAGCAATTAATTATTATGATCTCTGAAATACTTATTAATTCAACTTTTAGTTTCTATTTGGAAACACTTTTCACACTTCTGGTTTGTACATAGTTTGAGGGTTCTTGATTGAAAAGTAGTATATTTAAAACTCGAACAGGGAATAGTTTGAATCCGTTTTGCATATTCGGGAAGAAAGTAAATCAAGAAAGCACACGAGTGGTTGAAGAGAAGCATGAATTAAGTGCCAATAATCTTCTGGCTACTCATGCACAAGGTACCGAACATGCAGATAAAAGTACGAGTATTAAGCAAGGTAATTTAATTATACTATGTTTAATTTGCGAACGAAAGACTATTTTATCCACTAGTTTAATTATGTGGCGATGTTAGAAATTTTACAATATTTGAGATGTTGTTTTGTTTCAGCAGGAAATGGATTTGACCTATTTCAGATTTTTAGCAAGGGAAAAGAGAAGGAAAATGGATAAGATTCACAAGGTATATATCTTCTCGTTTTGTTTTAAAGATTTGTAGTTTGTATTTTTCACCTGCTTTTAATTCCGAAAGCAGAAGTTGACATTTGAAAACACGAAAATAATTATTTTCTCTTTATTAGTCACTTTTTTTAAAATGTATTGGCAAACACTCCCTTATTCTGTTTCAATTTTTAATTGATTTTTTTTTTGTTAATTCTACTTATTAATTTGTTCAGCTAATAATATTCACAAGGGAGAAATAAGGAGATGATGAGGTGTAAATGAACATATGAGGTGTTGAGACTAGCGGAGCGCGTAGATCGTCGTTGG
>BMAC01000776.1:408471-448027 GCA_014905375.1 Phtheirospermum japonicum
TCATTATCCGACCTTTGATTGGCTAAACAAAATAAAGACTATATATATTGCAGGGACGGAGCTATACCGGCTATCACACTGATCATGGGTGGGAACCTTTTAAAAGGTRTAAGRTGYCGGAATTTTAAGTCTTTACATTTCTAACTATAATCCTCGTTTGGATAAGGGAGCGTTTTCAAAGTCTAAAGAAAAGTGATTTTCAGCTTCTAGTCGGAAAAAAGAAATGTTTTATTTTGTTTTTTGATTAGAAACTGAGAACCACTTGTTTTAAAGTTGGCAAACACTTTCTTCACCAAAAGGACTTTTGATTTTTATCTTCTTTTTTTTTATAGGTTTGAAAGGTTCAGGAATCCAAAAGTCCATTATATTTAGTATACTTGTCGTCTGATACATTGCCTTGCCTTTGATAGGCATTGCCATTTTTAAAGGGGCGGTACGGTTCGGTGTCGTGCAGGATGATCGGCTATATCAATTTGTTATTTTACAGCAATATTCACTTCCACCCGCGATGAACATATGTATGTTAAGCTAGAGCTATAGATAGTAAGCTTTGTGTACATTATTATGTAACTTTAGTCTTTGGTGAAGTTTCAGACTTCGGTTAATGTTATAGCCTTTGGTAATATTAATCGAATAGCTAATTAGCTTCAGATTTTTTCTTTATTAATATGTATATTTGGGTGCAAATCTTTCATTTCTTTTTTTTTTTTTAATTTTTTTTACTACTTTCTAGAAGGTATTTTTAAAAAACCGTTGTGAATTGTCCGTTCTGGAAAACAGACGTTCTAGAAGATATTTTTAGAAACCGCCGTGAAACGCTGTAATCTACGGCAGTTCCAAAACCGCCGTAAAAATGCTGCATTTTACGACGGTTCAAAAACCACCGTTAAATGTCTTCCAGAACCGCCGTTAAATCCCACTTTTTTACGGCGGTTTTGAAAAACCGCCGTAAAATTTAACGGCGGTCGATACAAAGGCGGTTCAAAAACCGCCGTTAAAAAGCCTTTCTGCAGTAGTGTTAATGACATATTTTGTTTGATCTTGGGATTATATAAATGACATGTGTTTTGTGATTTAAATAGGTAATAAAATTGTAATATATGAGCAGGCCTGGAAAAATGAATCTGGAATTGAATTCCAAAACTGTAAAAATCTAGAACAGATATCAAAAATCCGTTCTGAAAAGTATACTTTCCAGAACGTCTATTTTTCAAGACGTTTTGGAAAGTATACTTTCCAAAATGATTATTTTTCGAGACGTTGTGGAAAGTATACTTTCCAGAACGCCTGTTTTTCGAGACGTTCTGGAAAGTATACTTTCCACAACGCCTGTTTTTCGAGATGTTCTGGAAAATATACTTTCCACAACGCCTGTTTTTCAAGACGTTCTGGAAAGTATACTTTCTAGAACGTCTATTTTTCGAGACGTTCTGGAAAGTTATTTTCCAGAACGGGTTTAAACCGATAAAAATGACTTTCTAGAACGGCTGGAATTTTTTTCTAGAATGTCTCTGATAACCGTTCTAGAAAGTATGACATTCCAGAACGCCTCAACCGTTCTAGAAAGTATGACATTCCAGAATGCCTCAACAAGGCGTTCTAGATTATCAGACTTTCCAGAACAGCTCCATACAGAACGCCCTCAGTAGGGCGTTCTGGATTTGCAGAAACAGGCGTTCTTGAAAGTTGTTTCTGCACTAGTGTTATTTAACAATTTACACAACGGGCGGCAAATTTTAGAAAAATCTTTTATGAAACGCCGATAAAATCACGCGTGCCCTATAAAACTTCTAATTCCCTTAAAATCTTTAGATGGTGGAAGGTTTTCAATAACATCAATTTTTGCTTTATCAACTTCCAACCCTTTGCTTGACACAACATGCCCAATCACAATCCCACTTTTTACCATAAAGTTTGATTTCTCCCAACTCAATGTCAAATAATACTCCACACATCTTTCAAGTACTTTAGATAAATTATTTAATCAATGAGAGAAAGATGAGCCATATACCGAAAAATCGTCCATGAAAACTTCGAGAAAGTTGTCAATGAACTCGGTGAAGATGGATAGCATGCATCTCTTGAATGTTGCTGGTGCGTTGCATAATCCGAATGGCATCCTCCGATAAGCATACGTGTCAAAAAGACACGTGAATGTAGTGTTCTTCTGATCTTCCGGAGCTATCTCTATTTGATAATAGCCTGAAAGGCCGTCCAAGAAGCAATATATTCATGTCCTGCCAGTTTATCGAGCATTTGATCCATGAAGTGAAGTGGGAAGTAATCTTTTCTTGTTGCTGCATTAAGTTTTCGGTAATCAATGCACATGCACCACCCGGTGGTTAGGCGTGTTGGAACAACCTCTCCCCTCTCATTTTCGATAATTTTTGTGCCTCCTTTCTTTGGAACGACGTGCACTGGGCTGACCCACTCATTATTGTACACGGGGTAGATAATTCCTTCTTCAATGAGTTTGAAAATTTCCTTTTTGACTACCTCTTTACGTGTTGGGTTCAAATGTGTTTGTCCGTACCTTAAAAGTTTCCTTTTTAACTACCTCTTGAGGTGGCTCGAAAGTGGTTTCAACTCTATTTTAGGTTCTAACATGGGTTGAATAGATGTTTCGATCACGTTCTCCTCGTCAATCTCAAATAGGTCGTCCACCCCCTCCGTATTAAAATCGCCGTCCTCGACGTTCCATTCCTAGAAAGATGTGATGCCGAACAATTCTTTCACGCATTGATCCACTAAACTGAGAGAAGAACAATCGGGTTCCATTGAATGTGAAGGAACGATTTGAATGTCTCTAAGTGAAAACATGATCGATTCGTTAAACACTGAAAGTGTCATTTTTTCTCAGCCCACGTTGATCAAGGTGTGTGATGTTGCTATGAAAGGTCTACCAAGAAGAATTGTGTGCTCCTTGCTAGGTTTTGAAATTTCCCCGACATCTAATATCACAAAGTTCATGGGGACTACTAAAGAACCGAATTCTAACAAAACATCTTCGACTACTTTCAGAGGATGTCGCACTGATCGGTCGGCTAACTGAAGTCTTAAGCTCGTTGGTTTCATTTCTCCAAGGTTGAACTGTTTGTAAAGGGCGTAGGGCATCAAGTTGATCCCTACCCCTAAATCAATCATTCCTCTAGCTTTTTGTCTATCCCCAAGAGTTATCATGATGCAGAAACTCCCTGGGTTGCCCACTTTCGGTGGTAGTGGTTGATGGCAAATTGCACTCCTTTTGACAACATTATTCTCTTGTTTGCTTATAACTTCCTCTCCTTTGATGCTAGTTCTTTGAAAGATTTCACGTATCCCAACATTGCCTTGATTACATCAAACAGTTGTAAGATTACATTCAAGTTCTTCAACATGTTGTAGAGTTCCATGAATTTCTTGCTCTCTTTTGCTGGCTTGAGTCGGTTTGGAAATGGTGCAGAGTCTCGGATGACTCGTTGTTGTTTTAGAATGCTCAAATAATCCTGCGTATGGATTTCATCCGACCAGATATCCTCTCTGGTTCGATCGGATAAAACTTCCTGTCCTCCGGTCCAATCGAAAGTATGCTTCATCCGGTCAGCCAAAACTTTCTATCCTCCAGTCCGATCGGGATTTTGCTCCTTCCAATCAGATAAAACCTTCTGTCCTCCAGTTCGATCAGAATTTTGCTCCTTCCGATCGGATAAAACCTTATGTTCTCCAGTTCGATCGGATTTCTTGGCTAATTTTTCCTTCGAAATACGTTCGTCATCATGATCCTTCCCTTCCGTCACTCCGATTTTGTTATCGACCTTCTTGCCTCCCCATAGCACATGTATGACCATCGATTGCTCGTGTTGACTAGGTATCTTTGTGGGGTCAGCTCCGAGTTTTGCCACAGACGCGGAAAGTTGCCATATCATCATCTCCAGCTTCTTCATTTGTTTCTCCGTTCGATTATTTTCCTCGATGGTTCGAAGGATTTTTCCCGATTGCATAGTGTTTTCATCTCTTGCCTTTGCCTCCCAAGTCGCAACTCTTCATCGGAATCTTGGGGTATTGGGGCTTGTTGTTGTTGTTGTAGTGGAACTTGATGTTGTTGTGTTTTTGTTGTTGTTGTGGTTGACCTTCCCTTTGCGAAAAACATTGTTGATAACCACCTTGGCCCTTGTTCTGATAGGAGTTGTAATTGCTTGGTCCTCCATGACTTTTGTTTGGTGGTGGTGGTTCCAAATATTGAGGATCCGTTTGTTTGGGCGGTGGTATGTAATTTGGACTCCCTGGTCCGTGCATGAGGTTACTCGGATTATACGAGTTGTAAGTTTTAGTGAACTTGTGACCAAATTTGTTGTTGGATTGGAATTCTTGCGTGGCACTCATCTCTTCGTCCTCGTCTTCGTCAAAGGTTACGTCACACGCGTTGTCTCCATGTCCAAATGCTCCACAATTTCCACACATTTTGTGTGATGGTTGCGTCATTTCCTTCTCACGTGTCATCAATCCTGTCAACAATGTAACTTGTCTTGTAAGCTCCTCAAGTTTGCTACTATCCCCTTTAGATGCCGATACTTCGTTCACTCTAATTTCCCTTGGTCTGGAACTTGTTTGCCTTGATTTTTCACCCAAAAGTTCGAAAAAATCCCATGCCTCCATCTGGGTTAAGTCTCCAAAGTCGTCGGCCTTGTTCTCAACTTGTTGCTTAATATTTGGCAACAAACCTTGTGGAAATAATTGTTGACCATTTCGGGACTATTGCTGTGATGCGGGCATGCTTGTAAAAGTCCTTTGTATCGTTCCCACGCTTCGTGGAACGAGTCTCCATCCATTTGCTCGAAATTGGTGACTTCTCTCCATAGTTTGGTCGTCGTTTGAGCCGAATAAAATCTGCCCACGAACTCCTTAAACTCCATATCCCAATTAGTTAGGGAATTAGGTTGCAATGACAAAAGCCACTGTTTGGCCTTATCCTTCAAGCTACTCGAAAAATACCTCGTCCTTAGCTGATTCTCTTTTAATTCAAATGCTGGAATTCTAGACACCGTCGTGTAAAATTCTCGAATAAAGTTAAGCGGGTCCTCGTTTGCCATGCAATAGAAGGTTGGAAATTGGTTGACAATGTTAGACTTCAATTCATAGTCTCGTGCCGCGGGGCCTAAGATGATAGCTGAACTATATGGGGCTATGATTGGGCACATGAGGTCTCCTTGGTGGCGTTCGTTTGGATGTCGTTGCCCTCGGCCTCCACAATAGTTTCTTCCTCCAACATTGTATTGCTTATCTTCATAAGGCTAGTCGCACTCGTCATTTTTCCAAACACGGTACATTTGTTCGTTCCTTTCGTTTCTTGGATGATTTGGTCCTCGTGCTTGGTTTTCGAGTTCAAAATGATTTTGTTGGTTGTTTCGGGGCTAGGGCCTGCCATTTCCAACATGATTTTCCCATGTGTTGAAAGCTCGGGCCTCCTCTCGATTTCAGAAATATTGTGGCGTTCGATCGACTTGTTGTTTTGGCCGCATCACTCGGCGGTCATCATGGGGTTGTGGTACCCTGTTGTGCGCTGAAGGATTAACATGTTCAAGGACTTTGTGTCCTCTCGGTTCTTCATCACGATCATGCTCTTGATTTTTAATTTGAGCGAATGTTCGTGCATCTTCATTCTGGATATCATTCTGTGGATTTTGATCTTGATTTTGCATGTCCTCTTAGAGTGGCATGCCATATGGTTGATCGTGAGGAGGTTTTTGATTGTCTTGCCCTCTCCCTCGACCATTCGTTCTTCCTCCTCTACCTCCGGTTCCTCGACCACCATTAGGTGGATTGTTCAACATGATGGCTTGAGTTTCTTTGGATTGATTCCTGTCGGGGGAAGGAAAAAGTCGCCTTGGTCTTCCTACTCGTTCGATGTTGTCTATGAATGGCGTAAGTTCACCTCTTAGGCCTCTACAACCTTGCATAAACAACAAACAAACTCAACGTATCGAGTGGTAAACCAAAAACAAAGATAAATGTAACAAGCACAAATTTAACACGAATAAACTTTGTTAAAACCTTTCCCGATCCCCAGCAACGGCGCCAAATTTTGATCCGAACTTTTGTGTTTTAAAATTAAAATCCAAGTTAAACCATGCACGTCTACGTTTGAAAACAAGTTAGTTCGTCCGCAAGAGAATGGGGTCACTCGTAGATTAGCAAGTTAAAGTAGGTCGATCCTCTCGAGGAGTGGAAATACGGAGTCAACGATTATTATTAATATAAAACAAGTTCTAATAGTAAACACACGATCAAAGGGGTTTTTGTTCCAAAAATTTTGAAAGAACTTAATTTTAAGAAAACTCGAAGATCCTATCTTGCTTCGAGGGCGCCAACCTCTCCGCAAGAGTATTTTAATCGATTCACGAACTTAACAACAATTATTATTACTTTATCTACAGACCATTCCACCAAATCTCATTCAAACAATTCATCAAACAATGGATATGCATTCACGAAATAATATCCAAACGTAATTCTAATTAAAATAAACTACACCAATTATCCAAATCGCAATGATACGAATCAACCAAATTATCATAAAACAATCCGTCACCAAATCGTTCAAAAAACTTAATCGTAAATGATTCACAAGAAATATCCAAACATGATATCGGAAGATTACTATATAACATGAATCACCAAGCTAATTAACGGGATAAAAGTTTAGAGTTTAATAACTCAATCACGATACTACGATGAATCCTTGCCAAATCCAGCTATTCCGGGAAATGAAATGAACCTCACTGAATCCGGTAAGCTTGTCACGAACCTCCGTTTGCAGTGGTTATCACGAACCAATCGAACTTCTAAATGAATTTATCGTAGGGGCTATAAGTCAAAGGTTGAGAAATTTGTCAATTCTATCTTCCAATGTACTGAGAATTTTCGAGTTTTAAAGGCTCAAGAACCATTTCGTATGTGAAGAATTCTGAAAATCTGCATTTGTAACGTATGAGTCTGATCGGATGTTCATAAATCCAATCGAATGAAAGCTTCTGTCCTCTTGTTTGGTTAGACATAGCGCTTATCCGATCGGTGCATATTTTTAAAGTCAATCCGAACGGTTATTGAGATCATCCGACCGGATAGATGTTCTTTTGGGTACTTCGATCACTGATTCTTTGTCTTCATCTCCCGGGTTTTGTCAAGTGATTCAGCTGAAAGAGACAAATAAGAAAAATAGTCCAAAATTACCAATTATTGAATGAAAAATCGAAAATCTTAGCAAAAGGCCAAAGAATGCAAAATCATGCAAAATAGCTTATTCTTAACCTAAGAAGACGGTAAAAAAGACTCAAACATGACTCAAAATATGTACAAAAATGTAATAAAAATGTACGAATCAGAAAGTATCGTTCAATTAGTGATCTTAACAAATCAATTACAATAAGAAACCTCTGAACCTTATGAGATATTAGTGTCATTTACTTTTAGTACTTTACATTCGCGCACCTTTATTTTTAAGCACCTTTTAGAATATATCTATCAAGTTCTCCAGGGTTAAATCCATGACCAGATTGAATGTCCAAGGAGGATAAATGAAGTATCAAAGCTTGGTTATTAAACAAAGGAGAGGAGCTCAATCAGTGAATTGAGGGTGAACCTTTAGTTGGGTACACGGTGCTTCCACAACTAATGGGCAATGAGCGAATTCCAAGCATTGGGCATCGCGGGTGGTGGCAGAAACTAGGTAGGACATCTAAATTCACATAGATAGTTAGAGTACTTACTAAGATGGCCAGTTTTGTATTGAGAACAAATATAGTGGATTCCAAGGATGTAGGAGGATTATTTCAACATCTGAACCTTGTAAAATTGTCGGTGCCATTTGATTGTTGTTATTCACTTTACGTACCTCTACTATTTTGCCTTGTTGCTGCTTAAAATATTCTTTACCTTTGTATGCTTTAAATTCACTCAGATTTTATATTTTTGAAGTTAGTTCCTGTTGTCTACTTTAAGTCATCATAATATTGCCAATACTCTACGCTAAGGTTTTAGTTGTTAATAGAAGTTAACTGCTGCTAACTCAAGTGGGTGACAATTTGTATTTTGAAAAGAGTTTAAAAAAAGAAAAAATATTCTTTGACACCTGTACTTGTAGCGTTTTTATGGTTTGCAACCTAATGTTTTTTTTGTTGTTATTAACAACCCAAAGTATGCGGGTTTTGCTCTTTGCAACTTTCAGGCTATTTTTCATTCAAAAAATGGTTGAATCGAAGAACGTAAACCTCATGCCTCATCACCAAATATAATGTTGGGCAATATTTTCATGTTTTTATAATGAGGCATGAGATTTACGTGTTTCTATTCAACCATTTTTTGAATGAAAAATAGCCTGAAGATTGCAAAGAGCAAAACCAGCATACTTTGGGTTGTTAATAACAACAAAAAAATTATTAGGTTGCAAACCATAAAAACGCTACAAGTACAGGTGGCAAAGAGTTTTTTTCCCTTAAAAAAATTTGTAAAGGTCTACACTCCGCCCTTTAGACCTCAACCAAAGATTATTGGGACCAATAATGAAGGTGGATTTTTTCAAATTTTCTAAATAAAAGAAAAAATATATGACCTAGACCTATTCTCTCTCTTACTCCATCCCTCCCTTTGGTGTTTCCACTATCATTTAACTCCACAGATTTTGACATGTCCTTTATGTTCCCCTCACTGCCTTCAGGGCTGTATAATATGCAGCAACCAACTATTGTTCACTCGAGGTTCGAGACTTCATCCACTCCATCCACTTCAGTAGACCTTCTACAACGTTGGAAGCTCCGCTGATGCCCAATTCTTTGATCACTTTCAATAGTTTTCCTCTCTATGATGGGAGGATTCAGAATTCACTAGTTTCATAACTTTCATCACAAATCCCGTCTAAAGATTTGGGGTGATTTCAAAACCCTACTCCTTGGAACCTTAGCACGACTGCATAATCATCATCTCACTCCATTGGACTCGAACAATCTCTTGCTATAACCCCTTCCCTTCAGATGGCCCCCCATACTATGGGGTTTTTAATTTGGCTACAAAAACAGTTAATCGATCAGATACAAAATCCACATTTTTCAGTAATGCCCACTTATTTGGGCTTCAAAACCACTGCCTGGACATCCAAGCCCGCCTCCTCAATCTTAAAATACATGCGCCAATGCTAATCTGCCATAACCAACTTTAGACTTCTGGGCTACTCTCACTAGGTACTAGTTGTTTTCTTTTATCCCAGAGCCTGTGAAAAGGGTGACTTCTTTTGATTTCTGTTGATGAAGAATCATACAAATAATGCATGATGGTCTTAAAATCTTCGCTTATTGGACATTTCATGCAAATGAATTACAGTAAATTGTATTTGTTAGAGGAACTAAAACATAAAAACCACAAGGTCTTTCGAAGCTTACTGGTGGCTAGAAAATTATTCAATTTGTCAAGTGGTACCTCAGCCTTCAATTTAGTATTCATGAGGATCGTGACCTAGACATTACTCATGCCACTTGGTCACTTGGTCCTGGAATATTTTGCCTCACTCCATGGCTACCAGACATTAATCTGTATGAGGTTGTCTAGTAAACATCTCAGGTTTTGACTTATATTCATGACTTAAGCATTGAGTATTGAAGTGAAGAGGTTATCTTGAAAATTTCTAATATTATTTGTAGGTATATCCACATTGATGATCGTTCATTCATTCATTGTCTGGGGAAGTGGAAAACTTTGTCCATGTTTAGGTTGAAGTTAATTTCACCAAACCTCCTTAAGATTACATCATGGTTGAATGCTTGGATCATTGCGCCATTGTGAGCCTAGGCTATGTGATAAATCCAAAACGTTTGGTTACCAAGAATATGGGGTACTAACCTCAAATTGAGATCAGCGACCTGAAAACAACCTCCAAAATACGTCTCAGCGATCTGCTAAGCCTCGGAAAGCTACTCCTGGTGACCTAGCTGGTCCTGCAAAGCAGCGCCTCAGACGGGTTGGATTTCGAGCCCGACAAGGCCCTCCGATGCTTAAGTCAAAAGCAAGTTCAAAACACTCAATACCTACTAAAAATAAGACAAGATGCGATTAAAATAATGAGAGGTATGCTCCTCCTTTTATAGAGATAAGAGAAGTGCCCCCCGGTCTAGGGTTACCTTCTCTCAACACAATTTCATAAATACCACGACACTACAACCGACTTAACATTATGATTCCTCCTATATGGTAAGTTCCCATAAACAATAAACCTCCCATTAAATTACCAAAATAGAACTGGGCCTATTACTCTTTCCATATAGCCCACCAGGACCATAAAAACCCATCCGCACTAAGCCCATATAAGAACCCATCCTCATACTACAGGTCGCTACTCTACAAAACCAGCTCGCCCACTTCTCAAAGAAACCATCTAGCTCGCTCACCTCCCAGAGGAACACCCTCTCCAGGAAATGAGGTCGCATTTCACAAATACTCACATATACCAAGCAATATCACCTATGGACATTTAGGTCCGTATTAGCTAGTCCCCCATGTTCTAGCTGATTGAGGCACTATATCAGGTAGGAAATGTAAAACAAAAAGTTAAAAAGCACAATCACCAAAACAACAACAAAACATAAACACGCAAGTAAATCATTCTTCTAGCTTACCAAACCACCATTCCAGAATGACCCAGCTCAGCATACCGAATTATAACATCAATCTTCCCATAGGAATTTACCAGATAAAGTTGCGACCTCCAAAAGATCACCTCGTTGAGCTCGCACAATCTCCAAGAGAGGTATCTTTTTCAGAAGAAAAGACCTACCAGTCCCCGAGTCAAGTTCCCAAATTCATCTTTTGTTCCCGACGACCTGAAATAACAATATCCCTTCCACGACCTGTAGTTATAATTAACCCCAACAATTTCAAAATCGTAATCATAAGTAAACCACAAAGTCAAGACACGCCTTCTCTTACACATCCAATCCCAATTGAGTTTCATTAAATGCAATCTGCCACTATGTTAGACACGTGTCACCTCTCCCCTTTCTCGTATTATAATAAACACAATGGGCCCAAAACAAAAGGCCCAAAACATTCCTTAGGAACCCTATTATATTTCCCGCTCCTACCTGTCCCGCCAACTTTCTCGCCGCCCAACACAAAAGTCCTTCACTTTCCTCACTCATCACTCTTTCAAAAATCGTAATCAGAAAATCACTATTTTCGCTCTGCAAAAAAGGTCGACCACTAACAATTTCCAAGAAATTGATCAATAGCGCAACGTTCTTCACCAACCTCCAGCACTCCAAAAATGTGTAAGTCCCCAGATTCTTCATCCTTTCGGTAATTTGATTTCGCTGTCATAAATGTGATGCATCTGCTGAATTGTTGTGATTTTGTGTTGTTCCCCTCCCCCTGTACTTAATTAATAATTAAATTAGCATCCTCGAACACCAACTCCCAAAACTCGAGCCTTTCCCCCGAATCAAACCCTACTGAGAACCACTATATTCTCAAGAGAAGACGGAAACAACCTCCATACCCTACTGCCGGCCTCAGAGACGAGCCAGAAGGTGACTTCAGTTGGCCGGAATTAGAAGCCCAAACCAGAGTCCACACTGAAGCCCGAGATCTATTAGAAAATATACCCATAGATCCTTCTCCTTCTTCCTCAATCCTCGTATATATTCCAGAGGACATTCCTCTACAAAAACTGAACAGTCCTCCACCTTGCGAACACTTTAGAAAAAATCCAGTAACTGTAGCTCATTCCTTAACCGCTGTCGACCTACATCCCTCATCATTTATAACCAAAGAACTGAAACACAACTACTGGCTGCTCCCCGATCCAGAGAAGCTAGAAGAATTTAAGCAAACCCTTAACCTTCCCTAGACCCGAAATGGCCCTTCCTGACAGTATCCACTTAGATCCCCAGCAACCGGCCCCCAACCATATCACATTCTTCGATGTGTTTCTTTTGTAGGTTCCCCAAGTTTTACAATTACACAATACTCCCTACTTTCAAAAACTGAACAATAACTTTTTCTTTATCCACTGCAGTCATTCATCAACAATTCTGCCGCATCCCACTCTGAGGGAGCCAAGAAACAACCTGCCTCACAGCCCGCTGCTGCTCCAGTGCCACCCCAACCGATGTAGACGAGGCGCTACACCGAGCCTTTGGAACATAGGCAGAAGACGACGAGGTGGAGGAAACACAGTTGATAAAAAGATCCACAAAGGGCAAAGGAAAGCGCATTTTAAAACCTGCTGCCAAAAGTCCGAGCCCTCTTGAAAAATGTCGCCGCCTCCTGAAAACATACGCTGTAACTTCTACCAGCTCGCTTGATCTTAGCAAAGGATTAGATAAATGTGATAGCGCCAAGGAGATCCAGACCCTTCTCAACGAGCGCGCAATCAAATAGATAGACTTCGAAAAACCCTCTCTTTTAATACATTTAACACCTGCAAATACTCACAAAATATTACGATGCAGCTGAGTCCCCTGTTTTCCAATATATCCGTGGAGTTAGCGGCTCGGTCAGCGGAGAGCGAACTACTAAAAACATGTGACGAGCTGACCACACTGACTGAACAACAAACTCAATAGCTATCACTAACTCAAGGAGAGCTAGACGGTGCAATCAAGATGTTGAAGGCCCGTGAGGAAGAAATAGCTATCTTGAAGAGCCAAGTAAACAGCTTGAAGGACGAGGTAGCTCGCACACGCAACAAGCTTAAAAATTCACAAAAACAAGCTGAGAAGCTCCAGAGCGCACAGAAATAGGCTGAGGAGCTCAAACTGCAAAATCAAAAGCTCCTGGAACAGAATCAAGCAACTTACGAGCAGGGCGTGGTTGAAGGTCGGTGGACCTTCCTCACAAGTGCGACTGGTAGGAAGTTTATCGACACCTACCGGGAGGAACTAGTGGAGGCGTATGAGAAGTCCTCTATCTACTTCGGCACGATGGCAGCTGGCGCTCAGGTGTGGGTTCTTATAGCTGTTGGAAAGTTCAAAGAGCAGATCGAAGCATTGAATGTCACCTACAATCCTGACGTTCCAGCCATCATCAATCAGCTAACTCCTTTCAGTTCCTTCAAAGGCGATTGGCAACAGCCAATCGATACGAAGTGGTGGCTATCATGCAAGAGTCAAGCCATCCTATCTGCCAATCTATCTTCCAAGCTGGAGGTGCCCTTGGATGACCTGGTTCCTCTGCCTGAGCCAAGTTCCGCAACCACTGAACACCCAACACCTCCGTCCTCCGAGAAAACTGTTTGAAAAACTTATGTGCTCGCAACCTGTGTAAACAATTTATTATCTATGCAAACACTGTCGATTTTATTTACCATCTGCATAGCTCGCTAATTCCCAACACTTTCAATCCTGCACTTAAAACTTATATAAAAAGCACAAACCATGCTTGCAATAAAACCCATAAGCTAATAAATACCACAACCAATCACACGCCGTCCCAATCGCAGGACCTAAAAACACTCAAACCTTAACTCATAAACAATCCAATCAACTAACATACAAAACCCATTAGCTCTCATAAAACAGTCACATACTAAACAACAAAAAGAAAAAGCAAAAGTCATAAGCCAAGCACAAGTAAAAACATTCATAACCACTTAATCACAAAAAACCATCAATATAGCTTGCCAAAAATTTATATATTACCAAAACACCGAGTTTTCACAACATAAACCTCATACAGTTGAAGTGCCCTCCGGTCCAGAGTTACCTTCTCCCGCCATAACAACACAACTTTCCGCAACACAAACTCTCTACGGGAGAAGTGCCCTCCGTTCCAGAGTTAACTTCTGCCGCCATAACAACACAACTTTCCTCAACGCGACCTCAAGAAACTTCTAATCGCTAACTTCACATCACAACTACTAACTTTATGTGGGAGAGGTGCCCCCCGAACAAGGGTTACCCTCTCCCACCATCACCGACCTAATAGAAGCGTCAGCCCACTGAAAATAAAAACTCAACCACGAGAGAGGTGCCCCCCACACAAGGGTTACCCTCTCCCACCCCAAACATACCACAACCTCCTCCTAGGCATAATACTTTTTTAAATGACACACATTCCAGCTTCTAGGCAAGACTTTCCCCGCTGCATCCTCAAGTACCTACGCTCCTCCTTGCAACACTTTCACCACTTTAAAGGGTCCAACCCAATTTAGTTCCAACTTCTTAGTCATGCGTAGCGCATCAGCTCGCCTCCATACCAGATCGCCAACCTGGAAACAACGATGCTTGACCCGTTTATTAAAAGCAGCTTGTGTCCTTTGTTTATAATGCTCAACACGAGCTGCAGCCTTCTCTCGTATTTCATCAATTTTTTCGATCGCTCCCCGGGCTAATCTCTCATCTTCCTCCACATTAAATGTTGCCAAATGCTGTGTGCCTCCCACTATCTCTGCTGGAATAACCGCATCCATATCGTAAACTAAACTGAACGGCGACTCTCCCATGGAGGTTCGTGGAGTTTTTCGATAAGCACATAGGACCGAGATGAGCTCTTCCTCCCAGAGTCCCCCTGCCCTTTCCAATCATAACTTAAGTCCCTGCACAATTATACGAATAGTAACTTCAACTTTCCTATTAGTTTGGGGATGTTCCACAGAAGCAAATCACTGCTTCATCCCCATCTCCCTGCACCAGTTTCGAATTTTTCTCCCATTAAACTGGGTTCCATTGTCAGACACCAACACTCGTGGCACACCAAACCTACAAAATATATTTTTAAAGAAAAATCCATCATATGCTGCTCACTTATTCCCGTAACTGCCTCGGCCTCCACCCACTTCGTAAAATAATCAACTGCTACCACCAAATTTTTCTTGTTGACCGGGGTCTTTGGAAAAGGACCCACGATATCAATCCCCCATTGGGCAAACGGGCACAGCGATCTCATAACCATCATCTCCTCCGCTGGTATATGAATAACAAGAGCATGCATCTTACATTTTTACACGTTCGCACTAGGTCGCTACCCATACCTTTCATTCATGGCCAAAAGAAGCCAGCTCGCAACGTTACACCAACCAACGATTTCCCCTTTGCATGATCGCCACAATATCCCTCATGTATTTCCCTCAGCACCTCCAATCCTTGTTCCTTAGCCAAACAGTTTAGAAAAGATCCAAAGCGCGACCTCTTGTATAGATCCTCATGTATTACACAAAAGCGAGCTGATGTTCTAGCCTCCTTCGTTGTCAATCTCTCTGCTCCCTCCCTTGATTTGACAAGGACATCCCATATAGGTGTGCGCCAGTCATCTTTCACCTCGAGATCCATGACCTCCTTCCCTTTTTCCACATTACTATGGCCTAGCTTCATCAATGTAACTTTCCGAATATCACAAGTCGCCAATGCTCCTGCTATCCGAGCTAGCTGATCAACCCGCGTGTTCTCAGCTCGCGGCAAATGCTCCAGTTTAATCTCCTCAAAACGTGATGCCTCTTCACGTAATTTGCTCAAATACACCGACATCCGTTCCTCTTTAGCCTCAAAAGAACCATCGAACTGACGAGATATGAATTGAGAGTCCGTGTAAGAACATAACTTCCTTGCTCCCAAATCGATTGCCATTTTTATACCCTGTAACACAGCTTCATACTCGGCCTCATTATTGGATGCTTTATACCCTAACTTGATTGCGAACTCCAAATTTTCTCCTTCTGGGCTGGTTAACACGATACCCAGCCCTGCTCCTGACGCCATAGTCGAGCCATCAGTATATAGTGTCCACGCTTTTACTTCCTCACTCGGATCAGATGGGCATACCATCTCTTGTATGAAATCTGCCAGCACCTGTGCTTTAATAGCTACCCTTGGTTCATACATCACATCTTACTCGCTCAGCTCCACATCTCACTTTACCAGTCTCCCCGATACATTTGGATTGCTCAAGACATGCTTAAGGGTTAAGTTAGCGTTCACCTTCACCCTATGGCTCAAAAAGTAAGGCCTCAGTTTCCCTGCTGTACAAATCAACGCAAAATCTCCTTTCTCCAGCTCAGAATACTTCAACTCAGCTTCTCGTAACATCCTACTAATGTAATAATTAGGCCTTTGTATGCCCGCCTCTTCTCTGGTCAATACCGAACTCACTGCGACCTCCCCCACTGATATATATAAGATCAGGTCTTCCCCAGGCATTGGCTTAGTCAACAACGGTATCTCAGCCAAGTACTTCTTCAGCTCCTCAAATGCATCCGCAGCTTCCTTCGTCCACTCAAACTTGGATCCCTTTCGAAGCGCTCTAAAGAAAGGGACACCTCTCTCCGCTGACCTGGAAATAAAACGGCTAAGACCTGCAATCCGACCTGTAAGCACCTGAACCTCACGCACTGTACGAGGATGTGGAATCTCCACAACAGCTCGCACTTTCTCTAGGTTGACCTCAGTCCTCTTTCTGTCACCATGTACCCCAAAAACTTCCCCGATCACACACCAAAGGCACACTTTTTAGGATTAAGCTTCATCTCATACTGTCGTAATATAACAAATGTTTTCCTCAGATCTTCCACATTGGATTCCGCTTTCTTGCTCTTGATAAGAATATCATCAACATAAACCTCCATGGTAGACCTCAGTAGGTCTTTGAACATTCGATCCACCAATCTCTGATAGGTCTCTAATGCATTCTTCAAGCCAAAGGGCATAGACACAAAATAATATCTCCCCGTGGAAGTGACAAAACTCACCTTGGGCTGATCCTCCTTTGCGAGGGGTATTTGGTGATATCCCTGCGAAGCATCCATCATACTCAACAGCTCGCATCCTGATGTTAAGTCCACCAACTGATCGATACGTGGTAAAGGATAGTGATCCTTTGGGCAAGCTTTATTCAGATCGCGAAAATCTACACACATTCTCCACTTCTGGCCCGGCTTTGGTACCATTACGACGTTAGAAAAATACTCAGGGAATTTGACTTCCCTTATATGGCCCGCCTTTAACAACTTCTGCACCTCTTCGTCAATCACCTTACCCAGCTCTGGTCCAAAATGCCTCCTCTTCTGCTTTACTGACCTCGCCTCTGGGTCGGCGTTCAAATGATGTTGTGCGACCTTAGGAGATACTCCTGTTAGATCTCCATCCCCAAAGTCAAATACGTCCCGAAACTCCCTCAACAAATTCACTAGCTCGCTTCTCAATGTCTCAGGTATTAAGGTACCCACCCTGGTAGTATCTCTGGGGGACCTTCTTCTAACAAAATTTCCATTAATTCTTCATTCGGTTGAACAAAATTTTCCTGCTCTTTCATCTTATTTGCACTAAGAACTCCCTCCGGCTGATCATCATCCCTTTCGTGTTATTTTCCATTAACCCTTTCCTAACCGTCATGTGATAGCACGTTCTCGCGACCTATTGTTCTGAAATAACTTCCCCTACTTTGTTACCCACCAGATACTTGATACTCATATGATAGGTCGATGTTACCGCCTAGAATACATTGAGGGCAGGTCAGCCTAATATAACGTTATATGCCGATCTTCCCCGAACTATCAAAAACCCCAAACTTTTCTCCGTTTGCAACTCATCCTTCCCTAATACCACTGGCAGCGTCAGCTCCCCTTCACTAATTCACTTGTGCCCTATTAAAAGCATATATGGGTATATTCACAAGTCGCACCCTCTTTTCAAATTCCATCTGCTCAAGACAGTCTGTGTAGATGATATTTACCGAGCTCCCATTATCCACGAAGATTCTACTGACTTCGTATCCCGCCACCTCGGCTTCAATTACTAACGCGTCATTATGATCTTCCTGTAGTACGCGTCGATCATTAGGGCCAAAAGAGATGACAGGCCCTTCCATCTGTGATTTCCGACTTACACTAGCGACCTCCCACGTTCCCGAGCGAGCTGACTTAGTATGCCTCTTTCGCGCATTATTGGAATCCCCATCAGTTGGTCCACCCGAGATCATATTTATTCTCCCCTTGTTTCTTCTTGGGCCATTATGTCCCTGATTCCCCTGTTGTGGTTGTCTCACGACCTGATTCTGAGGTGGATCCCTCAGCGGCGGCGGAGGCAATGGTCGCCCTTTCTCTTTTGGTTCTCTGTCTTTGTAAATCACTTCCTTGAGATGTCCAGCTTTTATAAGTCTCTCTATCTCCTCCTTGAGATGTCTACAAATTTCAGTAAAATGTCCATAATTGTTGTGAATTAGACAAAATATGTTAGTCTTGGGGTGTGTAGGGATCGGCGTACGATCTTCTGGCCATTTTATAGCATTAGGTATCAAACGTTCCATAATAGTAAACACTTTAGCCTGCAGATAGGCCAATGGAGTAAAATATTCATTCCTCCAGTTTCGCACACTCGTCTCTTGCTTCCTGCTAACTCCTGCACTTGAGGCCAAGAGCCCGCGCATCATCTTCCTAGGCTCCCTCTTCAATTCCCTTCTGGGCATAACATCTCCCTTATTCGCGACCTCCCTGCCAAAATGCGCCTGATGTTCTTCCTCAGTTTCCTCTACCTCTATATACTTATGACATCTTGCCAAAACCTCATCATACGTCCGTGCCTCCTTTTTGACCAAGGATTTACGTAGGTCCTCCCTCCTTAATCCCTAGTGCAAAGATCCAGCCTTCATCTCGTCCGTAGCAACAGGTACCTCCAAAGTAGCATTGGTAAACCTGTTAACATATTGCTTCAACGTTTCATTTGGTTACTGTACCATAGTAAAGAGCGACTGTTCCGTCTTTGCATTCTATTTCACACTAGAGAACTGTTTCAAGAAAGTAGCTCGCAACACCTGGTAGCTGGTGATCTTTCCCCTTGAAAATTGATAGAACCAGTTCTGAGCGATTCCTCTTAGAGAGGATATAAAATCCCAACACGCCACAGCATCCGAGTAATTGTGTAGCATCCTCGCATTTTCGAAGAGCTGTAAGTGCTCGATTGGATCGGTTTCCCCTCGATATTGAAACTCTAACGCCTTATACCCCTTGGGTACCGCGGCCTGTAACATATCCTCCGAGAAAGGATGTCCTTCATCTCCGTCGAGCTTCTCTCCGTCCATTCATTTTTGAAGTTTCAGCAGGGCCTCTTGCATATCCCTAAAAGCCTTATTCCCCTGTCCCATCTCATTCTCATCCCTTCCCTCGTTGTACCCGCTGCGACTCTTCCGGGTCTTATCTCGAGATTCGCCATCCGTCCCTAAGGTCTGGGTTTCGCTTTCACTAATATGCTTGTCATGTCGGCGACCTCATCGCCTGTAATGATTTCGCCTCACCTTCACTCCCTTCTCCTTGTGCTTGTGAGTATGAGATTTTGTGGATGTGGCAGAGCTTTCGTTTACTCCGACCTCTCCTTCCATGAGAAGATTTCCTGGAGGGAGACCTCTCGTTCTGTTTTGCCCTCTTGGTTGCCAACTTCTCCTCTTGCTCGCTGTTAAGTTCGTCCTCCTTCTCTTTTCGAGTACCCAGCTCGCCTGCTAGATACCTATGCAATTCCTCCCGTTTCTCCAAAGGCACAAAATCCATGAGCCCCTCTAAAAATACCTTGTTAATTTGACATGGCTTATCCTTTGGTAAATCCTTCCACTCCTTTGTTCCTATATACACTTCTTTCTGCGCCACCCCCTCCGGCGTCTTCAAGCCTTCCGTTGGTTCCTTTCCATCCCGACGCTCAGGGAAGGGTGGTGGTGTACCATCCAAGCCCTGGACTGCCGGATCCACCTGTGAAGGTGTATGCCCATCTTTCATCACGTCTCCTTCATTGACGCCCGCCATCCTGGTCTTCTTTTTTGGTTTGTCCGACCCAGAACCATAGTGCTGGGTTCTAGGTATTATGTTATCCTTCATGCTTTGTTTACGAGAATTCTCACGTCTTTCGCTCAAGGACTCGTTGTCCCTCTTTCCCACAAACGGTGCCACTTGATAAATCCAAAACGTTTGGTTTCCAAGAATATGGGGTACTAACCTCAAATTAAAATCATCGACCTGAAAACAACCTCCAAAATACGTCTCAGCGATCTGCTAAGCCTCCAAAATCTACTCCTGGCGACTTAACTGGTCCTGTAAAACAGCGCCTCAGACGGGTCGGATTTCGAGCCCAACAAGGCCCTCCGATGCTTAAGTCAAAAGCAAGTTCAAAACACTCAATACTTCTACTGAAAATAAGACAAGATGCGATTAAAATAATGAGAGGTATGCTCCTCCTTTTATAGAGATAAGAGAAGTGCCCCCCGGTCTAGGGTTACCTTCTCTCACCACAATTCCATAAATACCACGACACTACAACCGACTTAACATTAGGATTCCTCCTATATGGTAAGTTCCCATAAATAATAAATCTCACATTAAATTACCAAAATAGACCTGAGCCTATTACTCTTTCCATATAACCCACCAGGACCATAAAAACCCATCCGCACTAAGCCCATAAACGAGCTTCACCTCCCAACACAAAACATAAAAGGTCGCGACCCTATATGAGAACTCATCCTCATACTACAGGTCGCTACTATACAAAACTAGCTCGCCCACTTCTCAAAGAAACCATCCAGCTCGCTCACCTCCCAGAGGAACACCCTCTCCAGGAAATGAGGTCGCCTTTCACAAATACTCACATATACCAAGCAATATTACGTATGAACATTTAGGTTCATATCACTATGTAAGTATTTCTTCATTTTGAAGTACATGTAACATTATGGAATAGAGTTATTGGCCACATGTATGAGAAATAAGTCTGTCAAACTTCAGTCGTGTCCACAAGACTTTGTGACAATTTCTTCTAAGAACCATCGACCTCAAAATACATCGGGTCTTTGGCAATCGTGTCATTGGTACCGACTACATCGGTTACTGATAAAGACTTGGAAGATAAAATTCTCAAATTTTGAGTGAACTTGAGTTGATAACCCCTGTAGCACGAGCTATGTTGATGGTATAGACCCTTTAGACGTGCTTTCTCTACAAGGATAATGCATAATGAATAACATCATAGTCTAGCACTTTAGAAAGAAATTATAGTTGATGATTCCGATATAAATAGTCAACAAAGTATCCCACTTATCTGTAAACTTGTTGTTGACCGACATACCTAGGATTTATAGGGAAACAAAGTACAACAAAAGTTTTCTACTTCATTCATTGTTGATAGAACAAACATCTATTTCATTTTTCGGCGTATGATGATATCTTCTAACCAATCTTGGGAGGACATTGCTAAAGAGAAGTATTCTAATTCCATATAAAATCCATCAATGGGTTCTTAAGTGTGTATTCCTTATGGAACATTAGTTTTTTAAAAAATTATTCTTTTTCTATTCACGTTGCTATGTCTATTTGATCGGTGTGCGATTAGACTTTTCTCCCTTTCTTCTTTTATTAATAAGATGCCTTGCATCACAATTTATCGAGAAATTATTGTTTTCTTTAACAATTGGTAATTTCAACTTGATTATCTCATGGGTACGAGTAATTGAGATATGACTCAATTTTGAAGGAGAATGTGAGAAGATGTAATATGACCTTAGGTTTGATGTACACAACTCTCCATAATATCTGTGTAGCAATTTTGGGTGTGACGGTTGTGATTAAGTAAGCGTTTATCTAGAGCAATGTGGATTTGTAAAAGATTAGAGTGGAATATATGGGAATAATTTTACGAGAAGATTTTTTACAAAATAATTATGAAACTCCCATGTGTAAAAATATCAATCTCAATATGAAACTAGTGTGATACCCGCTTATTATAAAAATATTTTATCAACTTGAAAAGTTAAATTATTCATACAAATGATTTACAAATATTATTCGCTTTAAGTTCCATGGGTTTCACGAATTTGTAGGAAAACTACGTAATTAAATGTTAAATAAAATCAATATGTATTTAACATGTGATGGATTTGGAACCAAATAGAATTACTATTTACCTTTGTATATTCTTTCATCTTCATGAGTTACTATTTACCTTTGTATATTCTTTCATCTTCATGAGTTTTTCTTTGATTTGTGTACACAAACTCGGGATTACATTGATAAATAATATGCATTCACTCTTATAACTTTCAACGCAATGGTGTAGAAAGATAGATAATTTGTGTCCAGTATCTTCTTTGTTTCCATTTGGGAACATAGCAAATAGACTAATATTCATACATTTAACAAAAGATGTGTTCGCAAATGAAAGCCACATGACAATCAAAAGAGCTTCAGTGGTAGGCAAGTAGCCAAGTTCCCATTCGTGTTTTTTTATTATTATCGTGCTGACTAACAAATTAGCATTATGTGCTAGAGTAGAGTGTCCGACGTTCCAATTATATTGGATTTCATTCTACTTGTATAATAATTTTATTGGAATTATATTAATAAAGACAACTTTCTTTATTTTATATTTTCGCTTTTATTATAATTGCACGTATGATAAAATTCTTAGACCAATTTAAACTATGGGATATGGTTGCGCATATGATAGCAATCATGTAACATGTCTCTAAGGTTTTGGTCTTAAACTTGTTACAAGTCAATGGGCTTTTTGAGATAGGACATTAAATAGTCCAATAAGACTTGCGCATATGATGCATGCTTGTAAGACAAGGATGTTGCATTCCATTAAAATCAGCGTTGTGACGCGAGTGCATATATGTGGGTGCTTGTTGGATAACAAGTTCATTGAACATGACCCGATGAAAATTCTTAACTGGAAGATTTGTCTGTCGAATAAGAATTTCCATATTGCAATAGTACATGATTAGTCCTTGACTTGAGGTACGATGGTAGCCTTGTGCACATCGTGCAATACTTAGATTTATCTTTTGATTGCTTGACAATCGTAAAAGGGGTATTTTGGGTATTGTATCGATGTGCATGGAAGTTTGTCTGTAGCCAACATAGAATTCGACACTTGTCTATGGACAAGGGAGTATCATGTGAATTTTCATATTTTGTGATTCAAAGACCTTTGCCAGGGCACGATGAATATTGATTCATAAATGAATTACTTAAATTTGAAATGAAATCACAGTTATTAAATCAATTGAGTTTCGACTTATAAATCCATGCCCAAGATTTAATCGGGAAACTAGTTGTCGAAAGGATCGCACATGTATGGACTTGCAATTGAAATAGGTTTACTCGCTATTTCACCTAACACTGGGTAATCATGCTACTTGCTAGATGTTGTCATGATTTGTAGGTTCTTGAAATTAAAGAGTTAATCTCAAGAGAATTAAGTAATTAGATTAATTAATATAATAAATTGTTATTTATAAACTTATAAAAGTTATTAGTCTACTGCTGGTGTTAGTCGTGAACCTAAAAGGGTCACACATAATTTTGGTTGTTGACATTTCAAGATTGATAACTCCAATGGTTGGAATAATTAATTGGATTAATTAAACAAAATTTTGTTTTAATCCAATTGTTGGATTAAATATTTAATTATGTAATTAGATCTAATTTAATTAGAAATCTCAATTAAAGAAATATATTAAATTAGTCAATTGGATTGATTAATTTAAATTCATTGGATTAATTAATTAATTGAATTAATTAATTAGTTGGATTCTAAATCCATGTCCATGTAATTTTTTTAGTAGGCCCTAATTATAGACGCCCACTAGAATAATAGAAGACTTTAAAATAAAATATATTTATATTATATATTTTTATATAATATAAATATTTATATAAAAGGTAATTGGGATCAAGTCATAATCTTTGTTTTAAAAAGGAGACGGATGACTTGTGGAAGATTTCTTTTTTTAATTATTTAATTAATTAGTTAATTAAGATTAGACCTAATTTTAACCTAACTAATATAATATAAATATATATATAAGATAGAAAAGAAGGGGCCGTCAGTCATTTTTATTCATTCAACAAAACATAACAAAAATTTGGCTTTATTTTCAAAGTAAAAAGGAGCAGCCGTCCCTTTCGTGTGAAAAACAGAGAAAGAAAAATTCATCTTTTCTTTTATATATATTTTATATTTAAGTCTTCAATTGTAGATGATAATTAATTGATAATTTTTTATTTACAATAATTAATCTTCAATCAATTCTTGATTGTTGGATTAATTGTTATTCCTATAATCAATTTGAAAACGGAACGATTCTACTAGCGAAGAATTTTTCCGTTGTCGCAATCAAAGGTGGACTCGATTAGAGGGGATATGCTTGGATCTCTACGACGAGGAGTTTTGGTGTTAGTCACATAACCGAGAATTGATTCTCTCTCAATCGTCGCTTGAAGATATCTAAAGCGATGTATTAATTTATTTTTATAAGAATCAGAATATTTGTATTCGATACAAAATAATGAAAAATGATGATCGTTAAAATCGCTAACAAAATCTACGGGGTTTAATATATAGATATATTTGATATATATATTGTTTTAATTAATTAAAAATTTTAAAAATCCGCTGCGTAGGCCCCGTGCGATTATAGCTAACCCAACATTATGTTCACATACAATATTATTCTTTTTAACCCATATTTGATAGTATTTTATAGGCATAACAAACACTTTTTATGTGATTTTCCTTTTTTTTTTCCGCAATATTGGAAAATATTATCCTTTTCGAATTTTTGTTGTTTTTCATAGATAAATGATAGGTTTTCGAGCCTTTTTACACCACAAGCATTGACAACCCCAGATTAGATGACTAAGGGATATATGAACGAAAGACGACTGGAAGCCCAAAACGGAAGCTAAGGAAGCAGAGATATGAAGAATTGATAAAGATATGTTGCATCTTTTTTGTATTTGAGTCATATATATCTCATAAAAAGTCTAATAGAGGTGGTTCAAGAAGCTGCGGAAAGATAAGAGATAAAAATACAACTTTTATGAAGACATCCAAGTCTAATTAGGCCGTTTTAAGGGCCAAACTGAGCATGAAACACACCTAAGTTGTCGCCTAACTTGCATGTATTGTGTGTAACTTGGGTAAACAAACTGAGTACACCCAACTTATAACCCGACTTCACAAGCGACTAATGATTCAGATGCAGTGACGAAATTGACTAATTAGGGCTGCATTTTTAGGTCTTTTTGGACCCCTATAAATACCCTACACCCACTTAACGTTTTAGACATCATACACATTTAAAGAATGCATTAAAGAGTTTATAATACATCATATTAGAGGAGGTTGGGAACCCAAGGATGGAATATTAATGCCCTTTATACACAACCGAACAAATGGAGTACCTCATGATTCACCATGGCTCAGTTGGTTCTCCAATCTCTTTATATTATTAAATTAAGTTTGTTCATATATTATGCAAGACATGTTCAGTTTTGTGATAACCATGTCCAACTAATTGCTTTGATTCCGGAAATGGTAGTAGATTGATGACTTAAGTTTTTAGAATATTAAAGTATTTTATTTATTAATTATTTGTTACAAAGTTGTCTTATCTTGCTAATGATTCTTTATGGGCAATTGATCAATGCTTTACATTTATTTGCAAATATTGATTCTATGTTAACGCAATGAGGTAATATCTAGGTAATAAAATAGGTGACATAGATGGGGTACTATATGTGCATATGTCTAACTGGGGATATTATAATCTTAGAATCTTTTTTCAACTAAATTACGTATGCGGTCCGAAGACTAGCTCATCGTATGGCATGTATGCAGGTAATTTACTCTACGCTCCTTTACTGCTTTAACAAGGGGTATGGGTTAGCTTCACGATTTCCTATCAGATTAAACTTTAATTAAAATATCATTTATCATAAAACAAAGAGAGTTGTCAATTGAAACCATGTCTTGCAATCAAAATTTCTCTCATTATTTTTGAACTATTTATTATATTTACTTTGTTTGTTTTCCTATTAATTATCACAATTAATATTTGAATATGTAAATATTATCGAACTGCTATGATCAAAGTACTTACTTCATAGTGTCTGTAGATATGACCTTACTCAACTATAAGTAAGACTAAGACTGAACCATGTACACTTTCGATTGTAAAATTAAGGGCGAACAAGTTCTTGGCGCCATTTTCTGGGACTACAGAATTAATATTTTGATAAGTAACTAGATTTTCCTTTACACTAGTTTTAGATGTTTTTAATTTTATTTTTATTTGTTTTGTTACGTTGGTATATTTGTTCACTTTACACTAGTCTCTTTCGCCTTGGCTATAATAAATTATCAATGGATTTCTGAAAGGTCAACTATAGAGAGGGTAGCTAAGGTGAAAGAAGTATATTCTATGAAGAAAATTATTGTTCAGTTGGCAATTCTAACAAATCAACCACATGCAAAAAATAAGGGAGAGATACTAAAGAACAAAGATTTTTCCACTAGACCCATTAGACGTGAATTAAATGGGGCGGACACACAATAATAATCGAGGGGATCTTATCATAATTATCAAAATAATGACAACTTGTCATATAGTAATACAAAGAATGTACTTCAACCTCGTTCAGAATTCAAGGTAGTAAAAGGTGCAATATTTGAAGAGAATAAATAATCAATAGAAGTGGTTCTTAACATTTTTATGAAAGAATCGCCTCAACGTTTCTTAAAGCATGAGAAGGAATTAGATGCGGTTGTTGATCTTATGGCAATATTGACCAAGACAATGGGAGCACATTTGAAACTTGATACTCAAATTGGTCAACTGGCAAAGATAATTAGCGAAATTAGAGAGAAGAGTAAATTTCCAAGTGATACGAAAATTAATCAAAACGTGTCGTGCAATTATATCATGTAAGTGGATACATGCCATTAATGTGCGAAGAGCTCGAGAATATCACTAAAATAGATATTAATAAGAATTTTAATATAGTAATGCATTGTAAACTTCTTGATAAGAAGGAGGATCCTGGTGGTTTTGCGATCGCATGCAACTTGAAATATTACGGTATTTGAAGTTATATTTATGATTTGGTAGCAAGTGTGAATGTCATGTCATTGGAAACGTTTCTAATATCATAATTATGAGGATTACGGACATGTCATTGACGTCAGCAGATCGAATAATGATTTATCCTAGAGGCATTGTAGAATATGTGACCATCAATATATCAGAATGTTCAATTATCTAACAGATTTCGTGATGATCGACATGGAAGCTGATGGATACCTACCACTCATTCTTGAAAGATCATTTATATATACTTAACTAGCATCAATCAACATGGGGAAGGGAGTTCTTAAACTTTTTTATTTTAATAAATTAATTCATTTTGCAGTTTTCTATGATTCTTGATAATATTGATGACGAATTTTCACAAGAGACTCAACACAAAGTCACACAAGGACATGTACAATGTATGGTTGGAAACAATAAGAAGAGACCACCTCAATATTAAACACTAAGACCTAAATCTCAACAATGACAAAGTCAAGAACAAGGAGATCCAAGTAAGCGTTTAAACACCGATCAAGATAAAACACTAACACTATAACCCTCAGGCTTTAAATGGAGACATTACAGTGGAACTTGACTTTGGGGAACTAGAGCATACTTCTCATATGGACAAACTGGACTTATAACTCTTATGAGCCCAAATAAACCAAAATAAATCCCCGAGAAAGAGCACTGATACGACATCAAATATTCATATCGGCAGAATGCAGGTATTTTTGGTAGAGCAATCTCATTCCCTAGAAGGTGCACTCTTTTTAGGGGTTGAGTGAGCTATTTTGTAATGTGGCGACTTGATGTATAGGAGTGGCGAGCTCTTATGCGGGGTGACGACCTATTATGATCCAAGTATTATTATGCCAGCTCCGCACTGAGTGGTAGCTCGACGTTGGGGCTAGGTCTTTTAGTTTCTTGGCCTTCTCAAGCTACTGCGAGCTATCTTATGGGGTCCCGGCTGACTGAATTTATAAACAGGCCCAGAGGCCTATTAGTATGAACAGGCCCAACGGCCTATGAATATTTTTGGTAATTTAAATGAGAAACCTATTTATTATGGGAACTTAGAATAAATAAAGTTTCCTAATTTTGAGGTAGTTACTATTTGTGGTATTAGAGTTATAATAGGAGACGAAAATCCTAGATTGGAGAACACGTCTCTCATCTATATAAAGAGGTCAGGCCTCATTCTTTTCCCTAAGTTGATTTCATATCCTACGTTTTAATCATATTTCGAGATCTCTCTCACTTTAAAGGCTCTCGCCCATTTTCTAAGCTCTAATCTAACTTAGGCATCGGAGGGCCTACGCCACGGCCATCCTCCGCCTTGGCTGGCTTTTGTTTTGCAGGATCTAACAGGTTGCCTGGAGTTCCTTGGAGATCAATCAGGTCACTGCGTTGTTATTTGAGGTTATTCAGGTCGCTGACTTCATATTTAAGTTCAGTACCCAATATTCTTGAGGCACCAATATTTTTGATAGCATTAAGTGGCACCGTCTGTGGGAAAGAGAGACATCGAGTCCTTGAGCGAAAGAAGTGAGATTCGTTAGGTGAGAGAGAGAGAGAGAGAGAGAGAGAGAGAGAGAGAGAGAGAGAGAGAGAAGTTATGAAGGGAAGAGGAGGTATGCCTCAGACTTTGAATTTTGAGGAGGACATTAATAAGGCGAAAGTTGGAAACATAGACGACGAGCACACACCAACACAGGGAGAAACTGCGAATAAGACGATAACCACGCCACCAACTTCACTAGGAAAGCATAAGAAAGAAACAAAGGAGAAAGGACAAAAGAAAGACAACCCAGAAATAGTCAGGCAAAAGGCTATCCACATAGGAACAAAGGAGTGGGACGAGTTGCCAAATAATAAGCCTAGCTATGTTGACAAGGGGCTTCTGGAAGGCTTGATGGGTTTGATATCCCCGGACAAAAGACAAGAGAAGGACGATCTCCTGACTGGCAAATTGAGGCGACAAGACAAAGGAAAAGAGAAGGGCGGTTGGGTAGACCCTGAATTCATACAAGAGGATTTAAAGAATGAGGAAAAAAGGAGCAGAGAGACATCGCCATGGACGCCAAGTGCCGACCTATAAAAAATTAGACAAAGATATCTGACAGAATGTACATCTTCATCTGATGATGATCGTACAAAAGACCGCCTACACCTAGATGGAGAATTGTGTGACAATACACACAAGAAACCACGACATGAGAAGGAGTATGTTGTTAAAAAGGGGCGAGCTATAGGAGAAGGGTCTAGACAAAAGTCTAGAAAACGTCGAGCACGACGTTATGAGGACGAGGAAGAAAGTAGTAACAAGAGCGAGAAAATATTCGTGGATTATAGGCCAAGAAAAATATTTTACAAATGTAGAGGTCAGCGTTATGAAGAAAGGGAAGATGACGATTTGGAGGTAGGTACTCGAACAATCAGAGATATACGTGATGCATTGATAGCTTTAGAAAGACAGGTCGTGGGAAATGGACTTGAAGAGCCTATAAGACATCCTTTCTCGGATAAGATATTGAGGGCTGCACTACCTAGAAACTACAAAGCACTGGAGCTTCAGTATGATGGGTCAACCGACCCCACGCGACATATAAGAGGTTTTGAGAATGAGGCCGTACTAAGGCAATATACGGATGTGGTAGCATGCCGAGCATTTTTATCCACACTTCGAGGTTTAGCACAAGACTCGTTTCATCAATTACCACCAGGAAAGATTATAAGTTTTCAGGTTCCGAAGGCAGCCTTCTTAAAATATTTTGCCAGCGCAAAGATACACACGAGGACTAAATAATATTTATTCACGATGGTATACAACGACCTGCAGAGAGTTTAGAATATTATGTTAACCATTTTGCTAAGGCTATAATACATGTGCCCACTGCCACTTATGAGATGAAAGCTGGAGCATTACAACAAGGATTACAAAATGAAGATTTTCGCAAATCTTTGGCCAAAAAATCGGCACGAACCTATGATGAAGTTTTGGAAATATGAGATAAGTATATACAGGTGGAAGAGACGAAAGAAGATTTAGATTGCGTTTTGGAGAGGTCGCAGGGCCGGAGAATTTTATCACTAAGAGATCAGAGTCTCAAAGAGAACCAAGGCGAGCTGTTCGAGGACTCTAAACTGCGGGGGTAAATGATAAAACAACTGCCCGAGTAGAAAGAAGAGATTGGAGAGAAGACGACTTCACACCTTTGGCGTACCTAGTTGCAAAGGTGTTTACGATCATGGATCGATGGATACCTGATGCTATCAGGTGGCCGGAGAGCTATTCGCGACCTCCCACTAACCCCAAATCTGAGTTCTTTTGCACGTTCCATAATAACTACGGACACGCAACTGAGCACTGTAGACACTTACACGACGAGATTGAGAGGCTCATTAAAGCGGGACACCTGAAAGAAGTTATTTACAGTGATAGAGAGCCACGAGAAGTCACTGCTATAGAAAAACTATTTAAAGGCGGTTATTTTTGAGTTTTAACAGCGGTTTTGGAACKGCCATTYAATKCACCGCCGTAGTTGTTTATGGCGGTTGTTCTTGAACCGCCGTAGAAAGTGATGTTTTTTAGGCCGGTTGTTCCTGAACGGATGTAGAAAGTGATGCTTTAACGGCGGTTCTTGAAAATGCCTTCTAGAAAGTAGTAAAAAAATTTAAAAAAATGAAATGAAAGCAAGCGCACCAATTTTTAGAGATTCATTATTTTTATATCACTTTCTAAATGTTCATCACTCTACTATTAAATAGTTCAAATTACAACCAACACAAGAAGTTATCACTTAAAAACTATCTATTTAATTTGAGCCTCTGCAAAACCATATATGTACTTCGAAGTTGTAGAAAACCAAAGCTCAAATAATTATATGTAGTGCTGTAAAGTAACAGGCATATACACACTTATTTTCACCCAAACCGGACTGCATGCAATCGCACGAGCTTCTCAAGTTTGTTCAATCAAATTCATGCTTTAAAATAAGCTGCAGAAGTGTATTTCCAGTTTGACTCCATATATTCTTCATCCTCGCATTCTTGTACTGCAAAAAGAAACATAAAGATCCACAGAAATATAATCACAAAGATTAGAAAAATATAATATCCTAATCTTGTTATTGCCTAGCCTTTATGATAATAAACTAATATGAATTTTGCACATCTTTATTCCTCGACTTAGGATGATGAGTTAATTGAATTTAAGTTACAAAAAAAAACCAATGAAATTCGAAGAGCAAGAAGAACCTGCAAGTAGTAAGCATGCTCCCCAACATCAATACCCAGCACAGGAACCTGCAAAAAATAAAATAATAAATAAACAAATAAATACGAGCATAACAGTAGTATAAACTCAATTGTATCGGAAATACATCAATTCCATTTCTTGATTTTCACTAATTGCAAAAATCATAAAATCTCTCATAACTGCAGGACCCTTACCAAAAAAAGGAAAAAGATAGGAAGTCCACTCAATTCATTAGGATAACAATGCCTAATTATATGAAAACAAAAACAATCCCAGGCCATTAGGATAACAATACATAAATTTTCTGTTACAACAACAAAAGCCAAATCACAAACCCAGACGCTTTAAATCTTTACTATCCACGCCAAGTCACTGGTGAAAACCAATAAAGTAATTTAATGAATTGAATATATACACTATATAGCCGAGACGACAGCATATATAATCACATACCACCCATCCCGACCCCTGTAAAGCAACGCCTTTTGCATTCAGCTTCTGTATTAGAGCTTCTAAAGAGCCAAAGGTGTTTTTAATGGCCCAAAATCTAAGTGATTTATTTATTAGATGGTTTGTAAATAATCAAATAACCCACATTATTTCTTGATCGGGATTTGAACGCGACCGTCATTATGACCATCACCCACCCTATACAATGGAATATCAAACACCGAGGTACAAAAGCACTACAAAGATTTCCAATGTTTTCACTTACGTCGCGATTAATGACAGCAAAAGTGAAGAAAATATCCCAACTAAGACTAACTAACTCTTGATTAACATAACATAATTAAATTCACATTACAAAAGTGCGAAGAGAGTTTATGCAAACACTAATCTAGGAGGAAAATACATTCAGTCCTCAGCCTGAAGCTGAGAACAACATTTTCTGGTGTTCTCATGGATAAATAGTAATCAAAAGGCTACTGTACAAAATGATCTCTATTTTACAATCTCGTACAAATACTTTGATTTTAATACATAGAAAGTTTAATGAATAAACTGTTCCAAGGTTCTCATGGAGCCTATAAAGATATTAAACGAATGTGTAACCAATCACAATAACAAAGACACAATCAAATAAAGATGGATTATCAGCAACATAGAACACTACAACACATGGATACATAATAAATGTGATTTATATACTTTTCACAGAAACACAACAAAAACAACAACCTTGTATCCGAATCAACACAATTTGCATAGGTTAGATAATTAAAAAAAAATTTAAAAAAATGTACCTTAGTGATGGGCTTCCTCTTCTTGTCAAGCTCCTCAGTTTTATCTGTAAAAATAGATTATATAGTTTCAAAACACGAAATCATATATCTACGCACTTGGACCATGGAAACATTTTTCTTCCTAAGTCATCAATAAATTATTCCAAAGGTTTTTTCACAGTTCATACTTTATAACTACTTTGGCAAATCTGGATCCCTTGATCTATATAGATCTCATTCGCTCTGAAGAAAACATGGAATTGGAACTTACTCTTATCATATTTCATAATACTTTCAAACAAATATTTATTATTATTATTATTTTAAATGACCAGCCAAGGCTCCTCTGAATTCAATACAAGTGTCCGAGACTCATAAATTGTGATAATGTCACATTCACCTAATATGTAAAATGCCCAGATAAGAAACTTGAGTCAGATACAATGCTACCCAAATTTAACTCAGTGCAAAAGAAAGATGGCCCTAAAACAAGCTAATGCTTAGAATTCAGGAAAATTTTCTTCTTTTTCTAAGAACTTAATTTCTTGCACCTCTCTATATCTAAAATTGCCAGCATCTGTTAAGAAAATTAAAGTCAACACAAAACCAAAAAAACAGAACAAGCTTCAAAACGGAATATAAAAATAAAAATGTCTTTGTGATATTTTGGGAAAAGCTTCAAATTTGAAAGGGAAAGTTTTATTTCCAGCTTTCTATGGAACATACCATATCAACATTGAGTCCGAGTCATCTAAAACAGCCTTGGCCGAATAATATAAAAAACCCTAATGTGTCATAATCCTCATACACAACTTAATGATACCTAATTCCGCAACATGGAGATAATTTAATCTAAAATGAACTAAAAATATAAAAGGAAAATAGAATAAATACCACATTTCTCAGGGCCTCAAACCCCAAAATCATCACACTCATTCACTTTTTCCATCACTACCACAAAAATAAATAAATAAATGATACATAGTCTGCATTTGACCTAAAACAGTAAACCGAGAAATATTGACTACCTGAGATTCTGACTTTGGCAGTTTGGAAAGGGTAATTTGAACGGTGACTCCATTTGATTCGAAAGTGAAATTCTTGGCTTCCACAATGACTTCGCAATTTCCTGTGAAATCGAAATGGCAACACAGTAAACTCAATACCGGAAAAAAAGAGAGACTAGAAACCAGCTAAGAAATTTAATTTACCAATGGAGATGGGAGATGATGAGGGAATGGAGGACACTCTTCTTCCTCGCCGCCCCATTGAAAGGAAAAAATCGAAGCAGTTCTAAAAGATTAAGCAAGAAATCGCCAAATTTTCAATTTATGTTATAGGGTTTTTTTTTTTTCTTTTGCGTGAGAGTGAAGATAGAGAGAGAGGGGTGCTGCCTATCTGACTCAAATTTTTTCTTCTTTTTATTTTTTTATTTATGATGTGGCGAATGCATGTCGTCAGATGAGACACGGATCAATGGTCGAAACAACTTGCTTGAGCAAGACGCGGATTAGTGACATGGCAGACTACTTTCCACGGCGGTTCTAATAAAACCGTCGTTAAATGTCATCACATTCACGGCAGTTCCAATGGAACCAACGTAAATCCAGCGAACTAATTAACGTCGGTTCTTAAGGAACCGCCGTGAATACTTGTTAATTCATGGAGGTTCCTTGAGAACCGACGTTAATTAGTTCATATTTAACGTCCGGTTCTCTTAAAACCGCCATAATGTAGGATTCTACGGCGGTTGTAAAAAAACTGTCGTTAAATGATGGATTTTACGGCGGTTCTCTGGAAAACTGCAGTAAAAATATATTTAACGACAGTTTTGCTGGAACCGTCGTGCATGAGGCATCGTGGAATCCCTATTCTGCAGTAGTGAGTAGTACAACCATTACCCCCACCACCTCCGGAAGGCCCACCACCAAATCAAGCTAGAAACAGACCACAGCAGGGTGGCCCGAAACAGAACGAACAGGGACGAGCAGTAGGAAGTAAAGGGAGGGTTAATATGATCTCAGGAGGACCAACTGATGGGGATACGAATAATGCAAGGAAGAGACATGCGAAAGCAGCCTTACCTGGGCTATGTGAGGTCGATGTTATTAATAGGCGACCTCTCACGTCAGGACCAATAATTTCATTTTGTCCTGACGAAAGGCGTGGCCTGCAAGTAGAACATAACGACGCATTGGTGATTGAAGAAGAGATAGAGGGATATGAAGTCGGCAGAGTATTTAGAGCAGATGAACCTAAAGGCAGAGTTACGGCCAGTGAATACTCCGATTTATGCTTTAAAAGGCGCATAGGTTATTACGGAAGGCGAGCTAACACTTCTAGTGATTTTGGAAAAAAGAGAACTGCAAGTAAAGAAAGATTTGAAATTCTTAATTATCAAAAGAAGCTCAGCGTATAATGCAATATTGGGAAGACCTACCCTAAATACGTTCCAAGCAGTTACCTCTACCTACCATATGAGTATCAAGTATCCAGCAGGAGATAAAGTAGGAGAAGTTATATCCGTACAGCAAGTTGCAGGTCATGCTACCAGATGACAGTCATAAAAGGTATGAGTGAAAACAAGAGAGAAAGAACAGGAGACGTGCAAGAGGGGATACTTAGTGCCAAAAAGATGAGGGAGGAGGAGAATTATGTCCACCCTCATGAGGAATTGATGGGACCTCATTAGAGGAATGTCGCCCGGAGTATACCACAAGAATAGGTACTCAGATGACAGAAACTATAAGAGGCGAGGTGATAACACTATTGAGGGAATTTCAAGACATTTTCGCATTTGGAGATGAGGAATTGCCAGGATTATCCCTGAAGTCGCTCAACACCATTTGAATGTTGATCCAGAGGCGAGGTCGGTTTAGGCAGAAAAGGAGATATATTGGGGCAGAGCTAGACAAGGTGATTGAAGAGGAAGTCTGGAAATTATCACTACTGCAAAATCTGCATTTCACGTCACCTAATCTACGAAAGTTCTGGAAAACCGCCGTTTAAATATGTTTTTACGGCGGTTTTCTAGAAAACCGATGTTAAATCCATAATTTAACGGCGGTTCTCTTAAACCGCCGTAGAATCCTATATTTTACGGCGGTTGTTTTAGAACTGACGTTAAATCTGAACTAATTAACGTCGGTTCCTAATGAACCACCGTGAATTAACAAGTATTCACGGCGGTTCCTTAAGAACCGTTGATAATTAGTTCAGTTTGCTGGATTTAACGTCGGTTCCATTAGAACCGCCGTGAATGAGATGCCATTTCATGGCGGTTCCATTAGAACTGCCGTAGAATCCACAATCTGCCATGTGACCGATCCTCGTCTTACTTTTTTTCAACCGTTGATCTGTGTCTAATCGGCGGTTCATATCCATCCCCTCTCTTTCTTTTTATTTTTATTTATTTCTTTTTTCAATTTTTTTTATTTTTATTTATTTCTTTAATAAAAACCACTTCACTAAATATCATTTAATTCAGTACCAAGCTCAAACACGACTCCAGCATCCTCCAGATCCTCAAAACCCTCAAATCAGACGCAACATCCTCCTCCATGAAAACCCTAGCCCTCTCTGATCTCAATCTCTCCACCGCATACCGTGAGGTCTCCGACCTCCCGCTCTCCTCCGTCTAATCCAACATCGAATCGCTCACCCTCATCCTAGCCCACTCCATCCTCATCGGCAATAGCTTCTCCTTCTCCATACCCTCACGCGCCGCCACAAACCAACTCTACGTCCCCGATCTAATTTCGCAAGTAATTTCCTTTTTTACAGGGATCTCAGGATGGCCTCGTCTCCTAAGTTGATCAGCCATCCTCCAATAAGCGATTTTGGAGTGCGGTTTGGAGCCGAGTCAACACACTTCTAGAGAATCGAAGTCGCTCGACCAATCGTTGCCTGCACAAATGGTGAGAAAACCCTATTCTAATTGTGAGCTGGTTCGTAATCGAAAACCCTAATATTGATGTGGGGTTTGGGGATTTAATTTATTTGTTTGTTTATTATGGTAGAATATAGTAGCAATGGACCGGAGTAGGATAATAAAGGAGGACTCAATGCTTTTGCTCAGAGGGTTTGACTCAGTGGCTCAGTTCTTTCCCAACTTTCTAACAATCTCGAAAATGCCCTTCAGGTGACACGTCTTTCTATTTTTGGAGTTATTGTGTGTGTCTGATAGAGCTCGTTTTAAACTATGTCAATTTTATTTTTCCAATTTCCCATTAGATGGTGAATTATTCAACTTGAAGTTGGCAATTTGATCTATAAGTTATGTAATAGTATGATTTTTTTTTATTTTAATTTTAGTATTAATTCCTGAATGCTTTACAGATTGCAAATTTTAGATTTGATCTGTGTATATATTAATATCTACCATTGTTTATGTGTAAAGATTGCAGCTATATGATGTTTTTGGCTCTGATTTGGTAATGTAGGTCTATATGTATGCATAATCTGCAATTGTTTCTGTAAATAATGAAGTTTATTATAATCCAGAAAGTGTCATATTTTCCCAAATACTTGTATCATATGTATATGCCTTCAGTTTAAGACTTGATCTCGATGAGGGAGAAAGGTAGCTGTTATGGCTACCAAAGATGACTGCTGCTATGGTATGTATCTTACTTATTTTTACCATTTCCATTTAATTCTTGCTCACACTTACACACACTTTTGTATTGCTATAGTGACCAATCTCTTTCTTTCATTATTTTATTGGTAGTATGATGAGGACAAAGCACATATAAATGATGCTCTGAAGCAGGCAAATGTAGGATTCCCTTACTTGTTTCTTCTATCCAGGTTTTTGTATTTTGAACCTAATTTTTTTTTAACTTTCTCCAAATTTCCATACTAACAGAGCCTTATTAGTTTTATGCTGCTTGTAGTCTATGTGAAAAAACTAATTGTGGCAGAACTGTGACTGAGTTTTTGTTTGCAAATGTATGTTATTTGCATGGGCTTAGAATATAATTTGGTCACTTCTAAGAAAGAAAAATAAAAAAGGATTACAATAGATGAAGGTAGAAAAAGAATAAATAAGTGAAATGATTATGGATGAATTAGGCCCTCATTGCATACATTTCTTCTTGCCATCTCCTTTTTTGTTTTCCAGTGCTAATGTTTCTCCCATTTGCTGACTAATATGCAGTACGCTCGTTTGCTGAAGTTGTTCGAGGAGGATGATGAGCTCGAGGTCGAGCTTGGTCTAAGTGATTTAGCGTGTTTTGCTTTTCGGTTTCAATGTTTATTTAGGTGAAAATCTTTTTGTCTTTAGCTTGTTCTGTGGTGTCAAAACTCTGTTTTACTTCTCTTTTGTAGTTGATTGCATATTTTGATGTGATTTGCCCTCGTTAATTTCAAACAAGCATTTGCATAAGTGTTCTATTTTGAAACCAGATATTTGAATTGGTTAGTGTGTGATTGGATGCCATTTTACTTTGGAATTTTTAAAATGGGAGAGGATAGTAATTATTTTTTTTGAAAGTAGGATGAAGTTTCTTTAGAGTGTGGAAAAGAGATGGAAATGTAATGATTAAAGTTGATTTAATATAAAAATAATAAAATAATGATTGGGTGTGGTTAGTATTTAGAGTTATGTGAGTGGGATAATAGTGAAATTTATGGAAAATTATGTAATAATGATTAATGATTGAATGATTTTTTTAATTTTGTTAATGGTTTGAAGTGACTGGTAGAAGAAAAAAGTGAAAGAAGGTCCAATGAGATGTTTGTGAGATAATTGGAGTTTTGGGGGTAGTTTTTGTAATTACCCAATTATGTTTGAAAATAAACATGTTTCATTCACATCTTTGCAGGAGGGAAAAAGGGTCGTCAGCAAAAAAGAGGGAATCGACCTTGCGAGGGAATATGGGTGCCTTTTTTTCGAATGTAGTGCCAAAACTCGAGTCAATGTGGAGCATTTTTTTGAGGAACTCTTCTTGAAGGTTAGTAATTTTAAATCGTTTTTTTCGTTCTATTTTTAGTTTTTGTTTCGTAGATCAATAGTTATATGCTTATATATGTCTCTCTCCTATCGACAGATATTAGAGACACCAAGTCTATTGCCTAAGGTGTCAGCTGTTGTGAAAAGAACATTTTCAAACAGAAACCTCCCGAGTCTGATGCTTCTGCTAGCGGTTGCTGCTGATTATTTTTCTCCGTCTTTTGATTTCTGTTTGTTGTCGATATAATTTTAGATGTCAAATTCTCGTGTGTACTGTCGAATCTGGCTGAAACGCCAAATGTTATTTCAACTATCTTAACATGTCATAGTGCAATTAACTTAGTTTTCTTTTTGATGGAAATGTTTGAGCTGATCTCATCTGGGTTAAAATCTCCAGACACCTGCTTTCATTTCGTTTCATTTTTAAAATTTTGTACTACTTTTTAGAAGGTATTTTTATGCGATTGTATGAATTATCTATGTCTCAATGCAACATTCCATAGTAGCTTTCGGGCTAAAACAACAGTAGCTTTCGAGCTAAAATCTATGGTTGGCCAACATCTATGAACGACTGACAGTGTGTTGTAGCTATTCATTTATGGTTTGTATGATTTGTGTTTAATGTTGACAAACAAATCCCCACTGAGCGAGTTGAAAGCTCACACCCATTTTTATCAAACTTTTCAGGTTGAGGAGTTGGATGTGGTACGAGGCGGTGGATGCGAAGATGTTATTTTCAATGCTATTTTATTTTCCTTTCTATGGATTGGTATCTTTAATTTTATGTCAAATTCAAAATAAAGTTTGAGACTTGTGTTTCTATTTAAAACGCCTTGAATAGTCGAGTACTACTATTTTGATTCATTAAGTGAATCTCCTATTTTTAAATGAATGTTAAGTTTTATTCACGCTTCCGCTCAAATTTATTGTGTGATTGTGATTTATTGAAAATCACGCCCTTGATTTTGGAAAGTTTTATTTATAAAGAATCAAAATTTACACTTTTCGAAAATGGGGGCGTGACAAATTTTTACAAAGATTGAATTTAATAATACGTTTCATGTTAATTATATATTTATTTTAAATGATATTATTTTACAAGACCAAACTTCATTTTTGAACATATAATAATCAATTATATATAATTGGAGTATGCCGATTGGCGACATAAATTTTTAATATGTCGGTCGAACAAAAATCTTATATATATTGGAAAACCGAACAAGATACGAACCAAAATATTTCGGTCGGTTTTGGGACCGAAACGATTCCTTT